>JAAXCT010000887.1:0-299617 GCA_012490785.1 Eragrostis nindensis
ATCGCCTTGTCGAAACAACTCCATCTTCTTCATCACCAGGATCCAACATGAGGGGATCAGCTATATTCTTGTTGTTTGTTCCTCTTTGCATCGCGCGCGCACGTGTAATATCATCGACCGTGCACTGTCTCTTTGTCGTATGTTCAATATATTATTGGATTTTGTGATTAACACTAGCATGGTTTTTTGAAGCAGGCCGTTCTCATCAACTACTACTCGAATGGTACTGAAGGAATGCTACCCATATGTCCTAACCGAAGAATGATTAGGAACAACAACGCTACACTGGATGAAAGCAAGCTGAAAGTGGTATATTGTGCCAGTACTTTTTGCCACGAAGCAAGGCTTGTTGGTGCTGCTTGAATCTCAAGCCGGAAGCAAAGTGTTACGACACGTTAAAGGAGTGTAGGATGTGTGCGTTGCCTGCAATCCCTATTGCCCGCCCTCGTAACTCAACTCCTGTAGGGGATGGATATCCTAGCTAGCACTACCGGTGAGAGGACGTAGTAAGAGTTTGATTATTAGTACCTAGCTTCTTCGTAACTCAACTCATATCTCTGTTCTACGGTGTTCTATCTCGTTGGTTCGTGCTGGATATCCGATTGCAATAAGATAGTACCTAGCTTCTAGCGATTTAGCTGAAGCTAGGATTTAACACATCGTGTTTTAGTGGAGTTGAAGCGAGCGATCATATCGCATCTAGAAAAATTAAATATATAACATGCTTTGCTTCATCTAGAAAATCAATTACGGAGAGGGAAACGAAGTAAGACCTGACAAAAATCCCCCAAAACCTCACGATGCTCCACATGTTTTTTGTTCCCCCATTCTTTTTAATAAAGCTCCCCAAACCAGATTTTTTGATAACCACCCTTGGGGATGCTCTTAGTTTGATCAGTGTTACTGTGATGCCCCGATCGAGTAGATGCTACTCCCGCAGAGATTATAAGGAGTAGACAGATAAGATCTGTACCAATCAACACGGGGAAAATTCCAGTGGCAAATATGATTTGGGTGAAATGGGTCAAACTAGCGCTCCTTCAACTGCCTAGAATCTGTTTTGGTTGAGGGGGACACATATATATGGTTTCTCCTTGCCTATGGGCCCATCCTTTGCATTTTCTCCTTAGTCAGCCTCGCCATTGGAATCACCTCATCCTTGAGTGCTGCCACTTTGATTTGACCATTAGAGCAAGATAAATTAACTTGAGATACCAAGCCATCGAGCGAGGTGTCCATGTGCATGATTCAAGTGAAAATAATTCACTTGCATGATATCAAGCCATTTTGATCTGGCGGGCCGGGTTGAAGCAACTTAACTCAAAATAATTCCCCAATCAACACCGGCCGGCGCCTGATCAAAATGAGTTCGTCGCGCCTTCTTCACGAGGCGATTGGGCGCGACAAGACCATATACGCTAGCTTCCAGTCCGCTTGGAATTGACGCGCATGCCATCCCATACTGAACACCACAACTAGCTCAGTCTTCGGTTCGATCGGTACGTGTGAGCCATTCCCCTATATATTTACTGATAGACCATCTGTCTGGCTTGCGCGCGTGTGTGTTGTTGGAGCATGGATGGACTTCATTTTATTCTCAAAAAAAAAACGGCCTTCATTTTATTTACTCGCTCGACGCATTCCACTTCCAGTCACAAACAGGGATGGTAAACCAGGCCAAAATAATGGCCGAACATGTTACAGGCACTCGGTGTTTTTTTTATTACACAGTACAACTCAGACACTCATAACGCACGCACACTCACCTTATAAACACACATACGCAAACCCTACCCTTACGGACATCTTCGAAGACTGAGCCGACAAATTCTCGAGATTGACGAAGTCACCACTGGCGTCTCGCTGTCGACAGCCATGTCAGCTGTTAAATCCTAGAAAATTCGCTCCCACGGGGAGTCAAACCCATGACCTCTCAGGTGCTACTAAGTCTCTTGTAACCACTAGGCTACAAAATTTATGTGGGAGCGAATATGAATGGTCATGACTACTTCCCTGATCGACTATGCCTGCCTCCTCCCTCCATTCCTGCCGCTTTGGCACCGACACCGCTCCTGTGAGCTTGGTTCCACCCACGTCGTCCATGCTCCCCTCTTTTCCTCCCTCGGCGCCGCACCTGCCCCTACACTTACACCACCGTCCTCCTCTCTCTCCCCGCTGCAACTCCTCCACTGCCATGGTCGCCGCCTCTCCTCTTGCACTGCAACAATTATTCCCAATTACTGGACACAATCATTTCAATAATCGGAACAATCCTTCTCAAGTACTGGAACTATCGTTCCCATGTACTAGAACAATTGTTCTTTGAGCTCCAGACACGGCGCCGTGCATGCAGGCTGCGGCAGCGCGATGACGCGCATGGGCGCGAGGAGCATGGCATCTCCGCGGCAGCGCGAGGCGGCGTGGAGACGAGGGGGCGCATGCTGGTGGTCGACGAAATGATGGATGATTGGCTGGGCCACCACCTTGTTGGGGCCGGGTGCTCCCGCTGCTTGCTGGCACCGGGGAGCCATATAGGTGGACGCAGGCACACAGCGGAGGCACAAAATACACGCATCGGACAAGGATACTGACACGAAGTGCAAAATTCTGAGGAGCGCTCTTCTCCCACACCGTTAAAGACTAGCTCATATAATAAAAAATATGTTCAAGTAAACGTTTCAAAAAAAAAACTCTAGCTAGAAAATTTGAACAAAAAAATTGAAAATAAAAGATTCCACCCTGGTGTTCCCTCGATTCCTAGGAGTGCCTTTTCTCTACTTCTATTCTAAAATTTCTTAAATTTCAAAAAGGTATTTATGTAATATGAAGATTTTTGAACACAGCTTTACAAAATGAGCAGAATGAATCTTTGCTAATGGATCTCAAAAATCAAGGGGTGTTCGTTCCAGGTCTTTGTGCTCCTCTCATGGGCATTTGGTGTGACCATTCTTTTGGACAGAGACGTGCACTTCTGCTGCTAGGGACGGCGTCGGCCCTTAGACTGACTCCAATGCTAGAAACCCAAATTGGAGATCTAAAAGACTAAATAGGTGTTCATGAAGGTAAAAATAGATACCTACAAACTTGCATCTCCAACAGCGCCGACCCAAATCCCATCGCCACCGGCCGCCCGCCCCTCGCCGCTACGCGCAGGCCAGCTCGCCCCTCGCCCGTCGCGGCTGGATCTGTGCCGAGCTCGCCTCCGCGTTCGACGCCGGGAGAGGGAGGAGGGGGCGCGCCGCCGCGCGCGGGGGAGGCGGCCGTGGCGCGCCTCCGGACAAGCGCCGGGAGAGGGAAGAAGGGGGGGGGGGGGGGGGGGGGGGGATCCGTCCGGCGTGGGAAGAAAACGGAGGAGGAGCGGGAGTGGGGGTGCGGTGGCCGGCCGGCGAGTCGGGCAGTGGGGTGGGGGCGGCGGTGGCCAGGCA
Organism: Eragrostis nindensis; assembly: GCA_012490785.1. Taxonomy (NCBI): domain Eukaryota; kingdom Viridiplantae; phylum Streptophyta; class Magnoliopsida; order Poales; family Poaceae; genus Eragrostis; species Eragrostis nindensis. The sequence continues at coordinate 3,426 of JAAXCT010000887.1, forward strand.
GCGCGCGAGGGAGGGGAAAGGTTCGAGGGGTCGACGCGGCGGCGAAAGAGATGGGGCGCGACCCGAGTTGCCCCACTTGTGCGTCGCCGGGCGCGGTTGCATAAATGGGTAAGATCTTTGGGTGTTTCATTAGAGACAGTTTTTCCATGTTTTAAGACCCATTTGAGTATAGGTGCCCCTTTAGGTCATGCATTGGAGTCAGTCTTAGAGCTCGGCTGCCCGCGCCCCTTGTTGCTCCTCGCGCCATGCATAAACCAAAGGCATCACGAAGCTAAAGCGGAGCACCAGGAACCACCGGTGGCTGCAACACTCCGTGTCTTCCTCATCTAGATAGTTTGGAGCTCATGCTGCTGGTGTTTCTGGGAGCAGAGCAGCTCGAAAATCATGACGGAGAACGCGCTCAACAAGCAGAACTGGATTCAACTTCTTGTCACCACATCGGACATCCAAATCAAACAAGCAAGAAATTGAACTAAACAACTACTCGAGCGTTGTCCTTCATCTATCCCCACTGGCCCATCCTGCTGCATGCTCCTGCCTCCGTCGGTCTAGTCGCCGGTCGCCAGCCACTGCTGCTCGAATTTGCATTGTCTCGGCTTTTTTTTTTTTTGAGAACATTGACTCGGCTGCCCGCCCCTCGCTGCTTGTCGCGTCGTGCATCAACCTGGTGGGCCGCGGCCGACAAATTCACAAAGGGACCAGTGGAGGCTTCGACGTAGCTGAATGCTGCTGAAAGGTGTATTCTGGTCCTAGTTTAAGGCCTAAACACCTAATTGGAGACCGGACGGGGATGTTTGTAGGATGGTATGCGAAGGCTGGGGCCTTCACCGTAGTAGCGCCGTCTGTGTCGATTGAGGACTATTCGTTGTTGGCCTTGTTGAGCAAGTTTGAACGTACCGATTCACATGCTGGTGTTTATGGGCCCAGTAAACTGACGTAGCCTGTGTCTCCCTAGATGTCTGGTGAACACCTACTCCTTCTATCAGAGCATCTCCAACAATTGTGTAAATGCATCTCCCAATCCTTAATTTAGAGAGTATCACAAAAAACATTCTCCAACAGTTCTTTAAAAGTGCCCCCTATATTTAACTTTCTTCGATTTTCCCCTATACCATCCCCACATTTGACAACAGCTTCGGGGCTCCCGACCCGCCCACTCCCGTGATTCCCGCGGAAAAAACTTCGTGAACAGCGTTCCTTCCCCGTCTTCTACCTGACGTCCCCCTCCGCCCTCCCGACGACGCTTGAAGGGGCTCGAGGCCATGGCCACCTCGCACGAGATCAAGGATGCGCCAGCAGCCGCCACCGAGGCCGACGCGTTGGTGCCCGACCCCGCGGCTGGCGCGTGGTTGCTCTACGACGACCAGCTCATCGAAGCCGCAGGTCCAAGCTGATGTGGGCCCGGACCCCGCCGCCACGATAGTCCGAGAGGACGAAGCGGCGACGACGGCGGCGGCGTGCGCCGCGGCGTACCCCATGGGCGTGCCCCTGGCATCCAAGTCGTGGACGTTGAGCCGCAAGGGGGAACAAGCTTCTAACCAGCCGGTTCCGCGACGACCAGCTCTAACTTTGCGATTGGCTGGGGCGCAAGACGGTGGCGGGACAAGCAGGCGGAAGCGCCGCGCTCGCGGCTGCCGGGCACACGGCGCAGGATCTTGAAGAGGCACTCGTCGGGAGCTGCTCGTGCTCTTCCTGCTCGAGTGGCGCATGGGCGACGTCGCCCCATTTGATTATCTGAAATCTGAAATTGTAAAGTCAATGATCCCATTTGATTGTTTGAAATCTGAAATTGCGAAGTCAATCGATCCATGCTCTGTCGCGAGCGTGCTCGACTGACGAAAAAAGTTTTGGAGCCAAGATGATCAACTTCTCTCCATGTTTTCTCCTCGAGAAGACGGCTAATACACTCATGGTGTTGCGACTCTATCCGCACCGGCGGCACCGGTACATTTGCATGCAGCTGCCGAACAACAGCCCGACGAATTCCGACGGTGCCGAGACGAGGCCCCCACCATATGATTAAAGAACAATCCAATTAATTATCACACGCCTATGACGTGTCCACGTTTCAAATTATTTAGAGAACCAAAAATAGAGAACTGTTGGAGAATGTCAGTTTTTTTACTCTCAATGTACATTTAGATACACCCTAAATCAACCTTTTGGGGGTGTTTTTTTACATAACTGTTGGAGATGCTCTCATGGTACGTAGGGGAGAGAACGGACAACCTTCCGCGCGGATCGTATGTCTGGGACAGAGATCGTGTCGGAAGGCCCTTTCTCAGGAGGGGTAGGGTTCGGTTTAGCTCTGGTGATGTACAGGTGATAGGTTGCCACATGTGGTCTGTTTGCGGGCGCATATGTCGTGTGGTCAGGTTTCTCCTGCAGGATGTGCATCGATTCCGCCGCTCTCGGATATGAGCACCCATTCGTTCACTACGTCACATCGTAGTAATACACTATGGAATTTATGATGATAATCTGCTGCTTTACTTAATTATGGTACTATCTACTTGAGTGTTTTACTTGCTTGTTATAGTTGTTAGCTACAGAACATGATACTTGGTTAAATACTAATCCCGAGCTAAAATTTGAAAGCAAAGACTCAGTAATTAGCGTTGTTTTATGCAAGTGAAGTCAGCCTTACCCTTTGTGGCCTTTGTATACTAGGAGTTGGCCTTTTGATGGGTAAGTCTTGCTGAGTATTAGTTGCTCAGATTTGTGGTTTCATATTTTTGTGCAGGCAATGATTTCGCTTCCGCTGACGTGTTTGTTGAAGGTTACCAGTAGGAGGGACAGCCTAAAGGTTGGACCGTTCACTAGGAGCCCGAGCTGTAAATTTCTTCAGGTCCACATCGGGTCCACATCGTAGGGCTTCGATGTGTGGCCCTTGTATCGTCGAGCTAGTAGTTGTTGTTGTTATGTTTCAAGACTTCCACTGTGCTAGTTGCGTGTTTTAAATCATTTGATAAGCTGTAATAACTTAAAGATAAAGTTTATGTTGTTTATGTGATGTACTATCTGTGTCCGTTCATCGGCACTTCCGACTCAATCTCGTGAAAAGCGGTAACGCTGTTCACTTCTCCAAAATGATGGTAAAATGGCAAAATCTCAAAATCAATGTTCAAAACGCAATTCGAGTTCAAAATCGTGGTTGAAACGCTATTGTCCCTTAGCAAATATGCCTTTGCCTCAGTCACTTAAGAACAGGTTGTACGCAGGCCCATGTGGAGTATAATACTAATTGATGACATAATACCACGTAGAAACCGTTGTATGTAACAAAAGAGATACCAGTTCAAACAATAAATAAAATACTTCAGCATTCGTCACAGCTCAGATATACAGCAATTTATCAAATAAAGACTACTTCAACACGACTACAGCTCCAGCCTCACATCGATATTGGGTGCCGCTAGCTGAGTAAACGTTCATATTCCTCCATAGGATTCTTCTCGTTCTCCAAATCCTCCAGTTCTCGAGGATCACATCAATATGGCTCGGGCACTAGCCAACTGATATTCAGTAGTTTCACCATGGCAAAAGATGATTAGAAAATTAATACTGAAGATGGTAATTTTTTGTAATGCATTAGCATACCTGTTTCTTCGACCAATGCCATCTCTAACAATGCATTCCCATGTACCATCTAGCTTTTCATACTTCTCACTGCAAAAAAAGAAGAAAAGATTAATAAAGTTATGCTTGAGTGATCTCCTTTCAGGTAGATTACATGATGTTCATACAAATCTTACATCCAAGAGAGAAAAAAAAACCCTGAATACTAGCACTAACAAGCACTTTACTACCAGAGAAGCATCTAAACATAACCTTTTTGTCTTAAAATATTGCAGTATTCCACAAAGGTCATCACAATTTAGGAAAGCAGTTCCTATTGCCGGATCATAGAAGTTCATGCCAATAAAATTCCCATCAATGTCGACAAGGGGCCCTCCAATCCCAGCCTGAAGGTCAAATGGAGACCTTATCAGTTGTAATAACAAGTAGATAAGGCCGCGACTGATTTAGCCACTCTGATGCAAGTAAACTTCACATAAAAGCCCAAAAACAGATCAATGGTGCTACCTTAGTGATTTTACATGTGGAGTAATCAATAATTTGGCAATTAATGTTGCCTGTCCTGTCAGACAGAACTCCCCTTGTAGCCATCAATATGCCTGATTCATAGCAGCGCCCCACAGCAACTAGCATAGAAGATAGATTTATCGACTTGTTTTCGAGAATTGCAGGACGAACAGCACGAAAATTCTTGACACTGACAAGAGCAACGTTGTAATATAAACAATAAAGCTTCAATGTCCCTTCTCTGCGTTGTTTGTTCGGGAGCAAGACCTCAATCTGCAAACAATACAATGTTGACTTAAGCAGCATCTTGGAAGAATAAGCATCACATTAAATTAAGAGCACCAACCTTCAAGCCCTCAATAATGTTGTTTCCACCATCAGGACATCTAACCAAGCTCGCAGAAGTCAGAACAGTCGAACATTTATCATCAAAGTCAATAAAAAATCCTGTGCATGCGAAAATCCTTGTTCCTCCTGGACACCGACCGTACTTCTGATCATTAACTTTGCATGACCAAATATGATATGAAATAGTAAACAGCACATAAACAGTAAATCACCATTGAACGACGCAAGTGCGACAACATTACGGAATATGTTAGAAGCAACCCTCTTCCTGAATTCAGCCCAGACACCTTTAGGATACGTGTCACCAAAAGGCTCTTCAAAGCTATTAACCAAAATCATGCCACCTGGACAAATACAGTACATCACTTGTTAGTGGTGTAGTACAAAGCACAATGCAGGATAACTGAGCAAAAGCACTGACTCACAAATTTTCATATACGATGATGGCTTGGGATATCCCAAAGAGTACCCAAATTGTGACATCATTGGAGGACCTGATGAAAAATGTCAGGTGTGACATGTGGATAATTCCAAGCACAACAAGAAAACATAAAAAATCACAAAACTATCACGAGTCTAGAATATCAAAGCAACTTATGCTAAAGTTAGAATTGATAATGCATTGAAGTTAACAATAAAGATTGAAATTATTATGATCATTCCATACAACAATGAACATCTATATACTCCTTTGAGGAGTTGGGGATTGTCATGGTGTATGCACCTTCAATCACAGCATTTTTTTTATAGATATATGTAGACATGTGCATGTATTATTTTATTTTACCAAAGCATCACACTATTTGAATATAAAATTTCCAGATTAGAGTAGAGTTATTTTACTAAATAAGAACCTGTGGTATATTTATTTGAGATTCATCTCAACACAGGCAAAATGCTGGTAGGGCAAAATATAACAGATCAGCAACAATAATATAATTGTAAAAATGCTAAACTAGTGAATATTATGGACGCACATGTAAATAGCAATGAATTGCAGAAGAAAAACAACATTTAGTGATCATAGAACGGTTGTGAGATTCTTTAAGTTTCTTACCTGTGCTTCGTTCTTTACCCCTGCAGAATGAAAGCAAAAGATTCATGAGTACTAACCCCAATGTACAAGGAATATGCATCTGAGTATAGATATGTAAAGATACAAGATGAGACCTGAGGTAGCACAGCTGCACAGGCATAAGCGTTTCAAGAAAACAAGAATAGCTGGGTGCATTCTACTCTGAACAAAGAAAAATTCAAATTTTGAATTGGACAGATATACTGCTTCAAAATTTTTAATGGCTACTCTACAACACACGGCAACTTTGACACATGCTGATAGAACAACTGGTGTGTTTGCAAATTATATTTGACATAGAGGTACCAAATAACCAAGTTGTCATCAAACTGCAACAACAACGCGAAAAAAGATCTAGAAATGGAATAAAAACTAACAACACAGCATATTGCCAAATCAACAAGCCTGATATACTATTTGACATATAAAACAACTTACATCATAACCATGATAAAGGATGAGGAAAGTGGGAAAGAAAGAGTGTGTGCGAACCAAGGACAAATGTTAGATGTGGAAAATATGTTGGCATACCTGAACTCCTTAATGAGTTCACTAATTATTCTCCTCTTTCGAGATGCCTGTAAATGCTCCAACCGTTCAATCAGTATCATCCTCGGCAAGAAAACGGACCCATCCACGTATGAAAGAAGGTTCATGCCAACAAAGTTACCAGAAAGGTCAAAAAGTGGCCCCCCATGCAAATCCTAGAATAAAGTAAAATTAAAAGGAAACAAGGATTATTAGAAACAAATTAGACCGAGTATAAACAAAAAATACTCCCCATTTACTTCAATTTGTCATTTGATTGTCCGTGCACATTTTAGCCACTTATTCTTTTATCAGTAATTAACTTCTTTAAAGTATTGTTCAATGCAGAACAATATAAAATCAATTCAGATTGAGTACAATTTATAAAGTTCTATAGATTAACTGCTTTGCGGTGCAGTCAACAATGATAAACAAACAGATTGAGTACATAAACACTTCTTAATGAACCAGAAATATTGTTCACATCAAAAGCAAGTTTACCTCAGCAAGTTTACATGTAGAGAGTGTAACATATTCACCACCTTCAGCTGAAAAAGCAGTAAGTCTCCCACTTGTGCCAATAAGTTTGTCAGATACAAGGCGCCCAACAGATATTACCTCACTGTCGGGCAGAAGTTCCACGTCACTATGGAAACATACACCACAATCAAGGGCAAACGTGACGCTGACAACAGCAACTTCAAGATCCATATCACAGTTCTCCAGAGTTCCTAAGACAACATTTCCTTCATCGCATATTTCTATCTAAAACGATAAAGAAAACAGTATAGAATGATGATAAGTGAATTTAAGTTAAAGAGAAAAATTAGCAAAATGATGATTAGCAGCACCAACCGTCACATGATCCCGGCTTTTTTTTGCATTATCAAAAGCAACAGACAAAGTTGCTTTAGTCAGAATCGTGCTGCCGTCAACAGCTATGCCTGAGCATGCAAATAGCACCGTGCGACTTGCTCCTATACACAACACCACCATTTGAATCATTCACAACCACGTCAAATGACATATTTTGAAATACAAGTGGTTGTACAACAGCATAATAACTAACCTTTGCACAAAGCAACCGAGACAACAGCTTTGGACAAACGATATGCCACTTCGTCACTCAGCTTACTCAAGGCATCTTGATCAGCGTCTGTGTCACAACATGAGTCGCCTAAGTCAAGAAATACAAGAAATAGAGCTGCCAAAAAAAAATGCAGGAAGAATGGAAGAAGCAGAAGACCTGAAATCAGTGGCTCAGTTGTCTCTCCACCATCCCAGCAAGTTTTTTTACACGCACTTGAGAATGTTGTTGTAGGTTCAACAGCACCCCTCTTCAATGGAAGCATCCTTTCCTAGACTGAAGCAGAATTAAGGTCGACGGTCATATAAATGTCATAACCAGTAAAACAACGTTGCAAATAACAAAAGGGTCACCAATCAAGTTTAACGTAAATGATGTTGGTTCTTGATTGTAAGCCTTCAAGTAGAACTAAGATTTCCGCCTTCAGCTTTTCAACAGATTTGGGACAGCTAGCAATCCGACGTACTGATTAGCATCTGAGAAAAAGTCCGAACCTAATGTCGGTTTCCGTCTCACCAAGAGATCAAGGGGAAGATGACCTAGATGTGGCGGCGGCGGCTGCGTTACCTGATAAAACTTAGATCAACGACCAAACGCCCACAGGAAAAAAAAAAGAGCCCTAGTTTGTTAACGGAGTGACTTAAAGCCGCTAGAGGAGTCTGACGATTAGAAATCCAACCATATATACGATGCAGATCAACGATCAAAAGCCCACAGAAAAAAGAGAGAGCCCTGGTTTGTTAACAGATTCGAGCCGGCAGAGGTGCAACCCAATTAACGAACCAACGAGCGGAGGAAAATGAGATCGTAAAAAGAGATGTTAGTAGAGCTTACCGCTCGAGGCGTTGCTCCTCGGGGCCCTTCGACGGCCTCGATCGTGCGTGGAACAACGAATTGAAGAAGACTTGGCGGTGTCCGACGTCATCAATCCACATCTTGGAGATTGTTTTGAGATAAACATCTTGGAGATGAGACGATCCCGTGTTGGCTACTTGGCTGTTGATCTCCCCGCTATGCCAAAAAAAATTTGTCTTAATAATAACAAAAAGGTCTTCTTTTTTTTTGAGAAAAGGGTTGGACTTTATTGATTAAACAGGAATTTTACATCCAGCCCCTTGCAGGGAAACCCCCCAATACAAAGAAAATTACATTGAAGAACACAACAGGTCTTCCAGGAGCACGCCGTTTTGTTGATCGGAACCAACGCCGCCGGAAGCTCGAAGTCGATCCCCAACCAGACGAATCCACATCAATTTTGAAGACCGCCATCAGTAGCACAACATTGTGCCATAAATCGATGAACGCACCGGCTAGGAAATGGCTAACAGCCATCACATCGTCATGGCGACCAGGATCTGGCACCCTTCGCCTCCACAACGCGATCCAATCAACAAAAACAGAAGAGCTCAGGATAGGGACTGCAACAAACCTTACAAGAATCGCTTGCTGAGCAGCGCCGCCATTGACGCCCCAGACATAGGACCCTTGAGAGGCCAAAAGGACCGGCTGACAGCATGATGCCACCACCGGTAAAGCAAGCCGCCACAAAACTCGCCAGGCGCAGCTACAGCCACCCGCAGAACGAGCTTTGCCGGCACAAACGAACCCCGCGGTCGTCGACGACCCAGGGGAGTCCAACCCTAACCCTAGCCTACCTACATCTATGGAAGCTAGGAAGGATATGTACACCGCACGGCGAATCCGTGACTCCCACCCTCCTCCTAGATCGATTCGACCAACGGAGGCGAGGGGGAGCCGACGAACTCGCCGCCGGAAACGAAAACTTCTCTGAGTCGCCGCTCTCACCTGTAGCAGAGAGGAAGACTCGAGAGAGAACGCACCATGGGTTCTAACAAAAAGGTCTTCTGTCCGGCCTCCGCCGGTTGCAGGGCCGACATCCCCCATGGGCCATTTCGATCATGGCGCTCCTGGCATTTAGGGGCCCGGGGCGAAACAAAAATCAGAGGCCCCTCAATATAAACATGAAATGTTAATTGCTATCATATATATAATATTTATAATTAAGAAATAATTCCATCGTGGAATTTCTCTTGCTCTTGCCACTGTGTCATTGCAAACAAAAATTTCAGAACCGAGCAGAGCAGGTATGTATATATATACCTGCGAAGGGGCCCCTAGGTTTTGGAGGCCCTGGGCGACTGCCCCGCTTGCCCCCTCCAGGGCCGGCCTTGGTGACACCAGAAGCTGTGCAACGACAACCCTTTTCGAGAATCTGAAATCTCCACAAAGCATGCAGAAGACATACTCGCGTTGCGGCCGTCTTGGTTGGTGGCGGAGCTGACGAGATGACCACGTCGATCTGAGGCATGCAGCTGCTCCTGTGGCCGCGGAAGAACACACAACAACAAAGAGCCACTGTAGCGACGGGAGCAGCAACCGCGTAGCAGCGGGTTTGAACTTCGGCCATCGTTAAAATCGACGAAACGGCACTATTCTATCGCTCCACCCCTAAAAACAATTTGCAACGGTAGACTGTAACGACCACCATTTTTAACGGAGGGCCACAATTTTAATTTCTAGTCATCCTCATCCTTCGGCGAAATTGGAACTAGCAAATGGGATCTTTTGAAGTAAATTTTGGTTGGTGGCAAGGCTAGCAAATCCTCATCTCTTAATGTCACAGTTTAAGGCGCTCTTATTTGAGCCTACGAATTTAACAAAATCACTTCAATTTATGATTCAGAGGAAAATCAAACCTTTCAAAGGGATCCTAGACAAGGGTTATTCGAAATTCGTGCACTAATTTGTTGACTTTTTTTTTGGAGCAAAACTAATTTGTTTTTTTTTTTTTTGAGATTGCACAGTATAACTCAGACACTCACAACGCACGCACACTCACCCCTATGAACACACGTACGCAAACCCTACCCCTATGAGCATCTTCGAAGACTGAGCCGGCAAATCCAGAGATACGAAGTCACCACTGGCGCCTCGCTGTCGACGGGAGCGTCGCCTACCACTGAAAGCACAAATGCCGTTAAATCCTTGAAAATTCGCTCCCACGGGGAGTCGAACCCAGGACCTGAGAGGTGTTACTAATTTGTTGACTGTGCGCTCATCTTTAGTGAATTTTGTATGGGCCCGAAAGCAAATAACCTAGTTCCGACATTCAGCCCAACAAACAACGGTGAACCCTAAGCCTCTGCTCAGCTACAATACAAATCCTTTGCTAAAAAAAAAAGCTACACTACAAAGCTGTAAAAGAATGAAGAAATCAACTCCTCACTAGCCGCCCCTGCTCTGCTCCGCTCCAAACCCTCGCCGCTGCCTCCACTCCGTCGGCGAGCATGGATCTGAGCGGGTGGCGCATCGGGAGAATAAGGCACGTTCAGGACTTCGACGACGAGAACGAGGATGCCGGTGCGGCGCTGAAGTACGCGTACGAGTCACTCCCCGACCCGACCGTCACCCCCGACAAGCCCCTCGCCGCCGCCGCCGCCGCCGCCGCCGCCGCGGCACCGGACGACGGCGTCGACCGCATCAGCAGCCTCCCCGACCAGATCCTGCAGAACATCGTCTCCCGCCTCCCCGCCAAGGACGCCATACGCACCGGCCGTCTCGCCTCGCGCTGGCGCGGCCTCTGGCGCTCCGTGCCCCTCGTCTTCGTCGACGCCCACCTCATCCCGGAGTGCGGAGAGGAGTCGAGCTGGCGGCCGGGCCTCGAGAACACGCTCGGCATCACCAACGCGGTTTCCGACGTCCTCAAGGGTCACCCGGGCCCCTTCCGCTGCGTCCAAATCACCTGCTGCTACTTGGACATGAACAGGGGAAAGATCAAGAAATGGATGCGGCTGATCGCCGACAAGGGCGTCCAAGAACTCGCCTTCATCAACCGCCCGTGGCCACTGAACCTCCCTCTCCCCGCCACGCTCTTCAACTGCACCGCGCTCACCCGCCTGCACATCGGCGCCTGGAAGTTCCCTGACACATCGGCCTTTCCGGACGCCGCCGCGTTTCCCCACCTCCAGGAGCTCTTCCTCAGCTTGATCACCATGAAGGATCAGGACCTTGCATTCCTGCTGGACAGGAGCCCCGTCCTGGAGGTCCTCACCATCATTGCAAGCCAGACCGAGGTGCACCTCTGCCTGGTGAGCCACAGCCTGCGGTGCCTGCAGCTGGGCTTGACCTCCTTGGGAGAAATCGATGTGGCAAATGCCCCTCGCCTGGAGAGGCTCCTTCTGTGGATGACAGATCGACGTCGCACTGGGAGCAACAAATTCTCGAGGATCAAGATTGGCAACGCGCCCAACCTTAGCATGCTTGGGTACTGGCACCCGGGACAGCACGAACTGCAGATTGGCGACACCATCATTGAGGTAGAAGTCATTTCTCACTTCAGTTCTGCTCTTTACTTCTGCCAATCTTAATTGTGATATCAATTTCTGACTCAATATGTCGCATTTGTACATTCGCATCGCAGGCGGGCACCAAATTGAGCCCAAGCACCATCCTCACAAGCATCCGGACATTGGCTTTGGAGGTGCATTTTGAGGTCCGCAATGAAGTCAAGACAGTGCCTTCCATCCTCAAGTGTTTTCCCAACATCGAGACACTCCATATCAAAGTACAAACATGTCATCCTTGCTTGTTTCATTTGACATTTTGCATCGTTGGCACCGCTAGTTTTCTAGCTTAATTGGATAATGCGTTGCAGTAAGAATCATAACTATATATGCTTCGGTTTAACTTTGCAGTGTATGAAAGTCGATAAGCCCACCGGAAAGGTAAAGCTCAATTTCTGGCTGGAGGCTTGCCCTGTTGAATATGTCCAGCATGTCAAGACGTTGGTGATTCATGAGTTTACGGGGAACAAAAATGAGCATGCATTCATCAAGTTCATCGGAGAGAGGGCACTGGTGCTGGAGAAGATGGTGATTATGTTGTGTCTTGAATCTTTCAGGTGTTCGGAAACTACCCTCGATACCAAGATGAGGCCGTTTCTTACAATGAAATGGGGTAGTAAGAAATTCAATGTGATCGACTTCATGGTTCCATCCACTCCTACTCCTTGGAGTTTCCGCATGGGAGTTGATCTTTCATGTACAGATCCTTTTGACCTTGACAGCGCTGTCTGAGGTAGCAGCTATCTACTCGTGACTAAGAAACTAGTCATGAATGTTTGCATCTATCGTTAGAGCATTGGGAAGGTTTAAACGCATGAAGGGCCGTACGTGTTTCAGTCACCTGGTAGCAGTCTTACTTCTGAAAAACCTATGTGTGATGTAAACCTGGCAACTTGGCACTATCTGCAACATGCATTTTGATTTGATCTTCAGCATATTTATATTATGTGCCTGATTGATTGTTCATTGTGAACAAAGCTATCCAATGCATGTTATTCTGATTTTGTTGCACTGCAGATTTGTTATATTGTGCGTTGAAGTTTGGTTTGTTGTCATGCATTATCATGATATGAGTTGTTCCTATCTATGCTTATTTTTGTTCCTTCATTGTTTGCACATGATTGATGATTGGTCAACTTTCTGTTCTGTTTGCAGTATGTATGTATATGTATCTAATTCCCACATGTTGACTTGCTGAGCAGTCAGCAGTGTGGACGAAGACAAGAAATTATCAGGCTGTCGAAAAGTAACAAAGCTTTTGTTTGTATATCAGAACCGTTACATGGCTGGCTGATCTGGAGCTTCGACTTGCAAACCTGAATTGGCAGCGCACATGCAGTTTATCATTGCACGGAACGTCCTTCTGAAACCTTAAGTTCATTCTAAATGAGAGACAGAACCCACAAGTATTACGTACTTTGTGCTCTCCAGGATCCTGATGGACTTCATTTCATTTTCGATTCCAGACCAAATTGACCTCAAGGTCAGAGACAAATTTCAATCCGACAGAACCCAAATGAGAATCAGTTCCACGCATATATGCATTTAAATCACTTGTACAAATCTAGAGTTTTGCATTTAAATTCCCACAAAAGTAATGCATTGTGCATACAGGTAAGGGCGTAGGGAAATAGTCACTAAAGAATCTCTGTGCATACGCTGAGACCTGTCCAAAACAGGCTAGCTTATCATATGAAACCGTCATGCTTGATCCACAATGGCTTTGCAATGAAGCATCGACACAAAAGAGAGTCAATGGCAGAAACATCACTATCTATTACTCCCTCCGTCCCAGTTTACTTGGCATCCTAGCCTCATCTAGTTTTCCCAAAATAATTGATATTCTCACTTCCTGATGCATCTTTCTCTCTTCCCAATACATATCTCTCTATCTCTCTCCTCCTCGTTTTCTGCGCACATACCTTTACCAACTTTCCTTAGTCTCCGTGTCGAGAGCTAAAACGTTAATTATTTTAGGACAGAGGGAGTAGTATTATGATGTGCACATTAATTAATCACTTTTCAGAAATCAGCAACAGATGCATGGGATCAGAAAGACTAAAGAAAGCTCTGAACGGATCAAACTCTATTCATACCACCACGAGCAAGAACAAAATTAGCTCAAACAAGCAATGCATCATTGAATTTTGGCGACAAATCACATAATGCAAAAGCCATTTTGATACAGCATCACTAGTGTAAGGATCGTGTGACCGAGAGGGGGAGGGTGAATCGGTGGACTCTAGAATCTATTTCCAAACACTTATACCCAAGCAACTCCTAGCGAGTGATTCTAGTAACAAGGTAAAGCACACTAAGGAGTATCCTTAACCTATATAGCTAGTGCATATAGATAACACAATCACACCACACTAGCAACCTAGCACAAGATAGATAGATAGCGGAAGACTTAAGCTAGGCAAGGCAAGGTAACAAGATAACTAGAGACAAGGCAACCAAGATACTAGGCACACTAAGTAGAGTCCTTAGAGCTACTAGATAGGCTATAACAAGTAAGCACACGAGCAAGGCAAACAAGCAAACCTAGTGAAGCTAGTAGGTACCAAGGTAAACACACAAGCAAGATAAGAGCACAACTCAAGTACTACAAGCAATCATATGAAGTGCGATAAGTAAATGCGAGTAGTAAAGGAGAAGGGATAGAGAATGCTCATGATGTTTTCCCGTGGTCTCGGAAGGATGGCGCCTTCCCCTACTCCACGTTGGGTCACTCCCGCCGGAGTCTCGACCCCGTCCCTCCGCTCGATGGCGATCCTCCTAGAGCACACTTCACCCTCCGAGTGAAGTCGCGGGCACGTCCCGCCGGGCTCGATCCCGGGTACTCTTCCGGAGGTAAGGCTCCGCACTTGATGCGTGCCAAAGGACGCTCCACTAGTGATGCTTCTTTCGCACGGGAAGCTCCAAGACCGTGTACAAACTTGTGTCGACTTCCACAATCTCCTTGGACAGCTCAACACCGACGCCTAACCGGTCTAGGCCTTGCCATAGACCAAGAGTAACAGCCCTAGATGACTCTCTCAAGCCCACACTAGCCTAGAGATCAAAGGATGCAACTTGCTACTCTCTCAAGCACTAGGATCACTCCAAATCCTTCTCAAGTGCTTCACACTTCTTCCTCTTGGCTTCTTGGCAGCACCTCCCCTCTTTCCTGGGTCCAAGAGCACCTCAAAGAGGTAAACAACCGACTATATATAGGCCTCCAACCTCAAACTAGCCGTTGTCCAAAACTGCCCAGTCTGCGTGATGACCGTACAATAGACCGTACTGTCCGGTCTCCATTCTGATCGTATTGTCCGGTCTTCACCAGACCGGCTTCCAGGGAGTGCTGCTCCTCTTCTCAAAGCAGACCGTATTGTATGGTCCCTAGGACCGTACTGTCCGGTCTCCACTTCTTCTTCAGCCAACAGAAACTTCTCTTTCTCTGTTGCTCTTCTCCTGTAAGACCGTACTGTCCGGTCCCTGACCGTATTGTCCGGTCAACTGTCCGGTCTTCATTCTTCAACTTCCAGAAACTTCAGCTTCTCTGTCTGGAACACTCCAATAGAGACCGTACTGTCCGGTCCCTAGGACCGTACTGTCCGGTCAACTGTCCGGTCTCTATTCTTCAACTTCCAGAAACCTGAGCTCCTCTGTCTGGATTTCCTCTGTAGACCGTATTGTACAGTCTCCATGACCATACTGTCCGGTCTCTTCTGACTTCGCAGTTTCGATCTTCTTCTTGATCTTCTTCTTCCAAACTTGAACTTCTTGGTTCCTTCAACTCTCTTCTGCCACCCTAGCCCCTGAGAGACTCACCATGCATCCAATGATCTCTATAACTAGTGTGTACTAAGAGAACCACCTCGAACCCTCTTGATAGTCCGGTTTTTCCTATGGACTCAAGCTAACATCTAACCAAGCAACACTCGCTTGGATCTAGCACGTCCTTAGCCTTGATCCATATCTTCTCCGCGACTCCATCAAGTCCGTTCTTGTGTAGATGAAGGCAACCAATCATCCTTGTCATTTAAGTTCATGGTGTGTTGGCGTTCACCACCAACGGACGGAGCTTTCTTCATATGTGACCTATAAGATCTCACAAAGAGTGTTAGTCACATTCATGGTTCTCATCCTATCACCAAAACATTCATACCTTGGGGTTTCCCTAGCTCCAATGGTCATGAAGCTTACAATCTCCCCCTTTTTGGTGATGGATGACAACCATGATAAAAATGATCGAGAAGATAAAGTATATAATGACAAAAGCCAAGATAAAAGCGCAACTCGATCAAGACACTAAACAACAAGTATATGATAGAGAGATAGTTACCTTGTTGATTAGGTCGAGGCAAGTCATAGCTCAAAAGAAGTCACAAGTTAGAGCAAAAACTCATATCACAAGTGAAAGAAAGCACATGGAGCTATGACAAGCAAAGGTTGCAAGGGGTTTACCTTCATACTTACTTTGTAGAATTCCGCTCCCCCTTGACAAGTGCACCAATCTCAAGATTGTGTGAAGATCGATCATCTTGATCACTTGATCTTCATTCGCACACACTCCCCCTTGAGACGGCATTGCTTCTTCTTCATCACCTCAAGATTGTGCGAAGATCGATCGTCTTGATCACTTGATCTTCTCTTGTACAAACTCCCCCTTGAGGTGACATCTTCCAACTCATTGTAAGTCCGAACTCTTCT
The DNA here is from genome assembly GCA_012490785.1 of Eragrostis nindensis. Taxonomy (NCBI): domain Eukaryota; kingdom Viridiplantae; phylum Streptophyta; class Magnoliopsida; order Poales; family Poaceae; genus Eragrostis; species Eragrostis nindensis. The sequence continues at coordinate 19,612 of JAAXCT010000887.1, forward strand.
TCCCCGTACTCTTCTCCATCATAACTCTTCTCCCCAAGTTGCTCGATCATTAAGCCCAAAACCTTCTCCCCCTTTGGCATCTATCACTCAAAAAGAGTCTACCAAGGAAGAAAGGTTAGTGTAAATGTATGAGACGAGTGGGAAAATGAGTTACTTGATTTGGCGTGAAGCTCCCCCTTGATCCGAAATTCTCCATCTCCTCACCAAGTATCCCTACACACATCCTCAAAAGAATATTGTCTTGAAGTACATAGGGGTTAGTTGATGATGATGGAAATGTATGAACCCTTAGACTTTGAGCCGCGCAAGTGGATTTAACCTTGGAGCTCAAAAATCATGGTTCAATGGGCATGAAGCTCATATAGCATTGCTATAAATTCATCATAGGAGGTCATGTACTCATATTGTGAATAAGCAACTCCCCCTAGATGGGTGCTCGGCGCCGAGACACTTATGCAAGATGCATGATGCGAATGCAAGGAATGATAAGTGTACAATGCATGATGCTATAAGGGTAAAACAAGATAAAGCTAAGAGCGAAGTTACCAACAACAAGTTTGAGCCCTCCATGAGCTTGATCACAACGAGCCATTCTTCAAAGCCTCGGGAGCCAAGTGCCACCAATCCCAAGCTTAACCCATGCTCATTGCTATCTCAAAGAGGTTAGTCGTCGGTCCTACAAAACAAGAAGAACACACAAAAACAACACAAACAAAAACAAGCAAAGTATATATACATATATACAAATGTAAGCTCAAGGATATCAAGTGAAGTCGGAGAGGTCGAGAACATTAAGTTCTCCCCGGAGCTTACAAAAGGTCTTCTTGTCAAGTGGCTTGGTGAAGATGTCCGCCAATTGTTCATGAGTCCGAACACCAATCAATTCAATATCCTTCTTGGCCACATGATCTCGAATGAAGTGATGCTTGACTTCAATGTGCTTGGCATGGCCGTGATCACCCTTGTTGAGAGCCATATTGATAGCACTTTCGCTATCACAATAGAAAGGTACTTGCCCATAAGATAATCCATAGTCCAATAGGGTTTGCTTCATGTATAAAAGTTGAGCACAACAAGCACCGGCCGCCAAATATTCCGCCTCCGCCGTAGAGATAGCCACACAATTTTGTTTCTTGGAACTCCATGAGATGAGTGATTGTCTAAGAAATTGGCATCCACCGGAGGTACTCTTTCTACTCACTTTGCATCCGGCGAAGTCCGAGTCCGCATAGCCAACAAGTCCAAAGTCCGAGCCTTTTGGATACCATAGGCCCATTGTAGGAGTGCTCTTGATGTACCTAAGAATTCTTTTCACGGCACTCATATGGGACTCCTTGGGGTTAGCTTGATAACGAGCACAAAGGCACACACTAAACATGATATCCGGTCTAGATGCGGTAAGGTAAAGAAGTGAACCAATCATAGAACGATAGAGTTTAGGATCCACCGGTATACCTTTTACATCCGCATCAAGAGGGACACTTGTAGCCATAGGTGTGTCGTAGGACTTGGAGTCTTCCATGCCGAACCTCTTAAGAAGATCCCGAGTGTACTTCTCTAGGTAGATGAACGTGCCCTCCTTCGTTTGCTTGACTTGAAAACCGAGGAAGACATGAAGTTCACCTATCATGGACATCTCAAACTCTTTCTTCATAAGAGCACGGAACTCATCATAAGATTTCGTTATGGAGCCATAGATGATATCATCAACATAGATTTGACAAACAAAGAGATCATCACCAATATGCTTAGTAAAGAGAGTGTTGTCGATACTACCGATCTTGTAGCCCTTGGTGATGAGATGATCTCGAAGTCGTTCATACCATGCTCTTGGTGCTTGTTTGAGTCCGTAGAGAGCCTTCTTGAGCTTGTACACATGGTCCGGATGCTCGGGGTCCTCGAAGCCGGGAGGTTGCTCTACATAAATTTCTTCATTGATTAGTCCATTGAGAAATGCACTTTTCACATCCATTTGGTGAAGTTTAAAATCAAAATGAGAAGCATAAGCAAGAAGTGTTCTTATAGCCTCAAGACGAGCGACGGGGGCGAAAGTCTCGTCAAAATCGACGCCTTCAACTTGAGAGTAGCCCTTCGCCACAAGTCTTGCCTTGTTCCTCACGATTGCTCCCTTCTCATCTTGCTTGTTCTTGAAGACCCACTTAGCGCCAATAACATTGGATCGCTTGGGCCGCTTCACCAACTTCCAAACATCATTCCTCTTGAAGTTGTTGAGCTCCGCTTGCATGGATAGCACCCACTTGTGATCTTTCAAGGCTTCCTCGATCGTTTTCGGCTCTAGGGTAGAGACAAAAGAGAAATTCTCAATAATGTTAGCTTCATCAACATAATTAGGTTTATATTGACTTCTCCTAGTCTTTATCCCTTGAGAAGGACTCCCAATGATGAGATCACGTGAATGATCCCGAGCAATGGGTTTGTGCTTCCTTGAAGGTTCTTGTCGAGGAGGAGGAGGAGCCGGCGAAGTGTCTTGCGCATCTCTTGCGGCTTGCTCCCTAGAGATATGAGTGTCTTGTTGTCGAAGAGGTGAACCCGAGCCATCATCTTGAGTTGAAGTAGATTGTGCTTGTTCTTGATTGCTCGGTGACGCTTGGCTCGTAGATGCATGAGGTAGACTTGATGGCGCTTGTTGCGGTTCATTTGGAGTAGCTTGACTCGAAGATGCTTGTTGCGGTTCGCTTGATGGAGCTTGACTCGAAGATGCTTGTTGCGGATCATTTGAAGGTGCTTGATGTTGTTCACTTGAGGGAGAGCTTGGATTCTCTTGAGATGTGCTCGTAGAAGGTCCACTTGATGAAGTTGTTGGAGGAGGTGTCGGAGGTTCATCTTCACGAGGAATAACTTCACCAATAGGCATGTTCTCCAAAGCTTCCTCCACGGGTTCATACCTACAATATGAGAAGAAGGAGGGTCTTCTTGAGACCCGTGAGACTCATCAAATTGCACATCATAGGTTTCTTCAACAAAGCCGGTAGAGGTGTTGTAAACCCGATAAGCCTTGGCCGAGCCCGAGTAACCGACAAGAATGCCCACATCGGTCCTCTTCTCGAACTTGCCAAGTCTTTCCCTCTTCTTGTAGATGTAGCACTTGCAACCAAACACTCGGAAGTAGGCAACATTCGGTCTTCTCCCAACAATCACTTCATATGGAGTCTTGTTTAGCAACTTGTGAGGATAGATCCGGTTGGAGGTGTAGCATGTCGTGTTGATAGCTTCCGCCCAAAACTTCTCCGGAGTGTTGTACTCATCAAGCATAGCACGAGCAAGAGTGATAAGTGTCTTGTTCTTCCTCTCAACAACACCATTTTGTTGAGGAGTGTATGTAGCCGAGAACTCATGCTTTATGCCAATCTCATCACAATAGTCTTCAATGATAGAGTTTTTGAACTCCGTCCCATTGTCACTCCGAATCTTCTTGATGTGATGTCCATACTCATTTTGTACTCTTCTAGCAAACTTTTTGAATATCCCAATTGCTTGTGCCTTGTTCTCAAGAAAGAATACCCAAGTATATCTTGAGTAGTCGTCCACTACCACCAAGCAATAGAGATTCCCACCAATGCTCACATAAGTTGTTGGCCCGAAGAGATCAATGTGTAGGAGCTCAAGAGGTCTTGAAGTTGACAAGAAATTCTTGGATGGATGAGGTGAAGCCACTTGCTTTCCGCTTGGCATGCACTACATAGCTTGTCCTTCTCAAAGGTGACATCCTTGACTCCTCTCACTAGCTTGTTCTTCATTACATGCTTGAGTTGACCCATACCAATGTGAGCAAGCCTTCGATGCCATAGCCAACCTAGAGCGGACTTAGTGAAGAGACAAGTGCTAGGGGCAACTGTAAGCTTCATGACCATTGGAGTTTGGAAACCCCAAAGGTATGAATGTTTTGGTGATTGGGTGACCATATTGATGTGACTAACATTTCCTTGTAGGATATTCAAATGGTCATGTCAATGAAGTGTCGTCTCACATACTCTATCTATTGACGACTTGGTGATTGGTTGCCTCGACAATTCGGATCGAGAACTTGATGGAGTCGCGGAGAAGATATGGATCAAGGCTAAGGGCATGCTAGATCCAAGCGAGTGTTGCTTGGTTAGATGTTAGCTTGAGTCCATAGGAAAAACCGGATTATCAAGCGGGATCGAATTGGTTCTCTTAGAGCACACTAGGTTAGAGATCAAATGGATGCATTGTGAGTCTCTTGAGGGCTAGGGTGGCTGAAGAGAAGAAGAGGAACCAAGAATGGAGAAGTTGGAAGCAAGGATCAAGAAGTGGATCAAGTTTTCAGCTTATGCCGAAGAGATCGGACAGTACGGTCCTAGGGACCGTATAGTACGGTCTTCATTGAAGATCCAGACAGAGAAGTGAAGTCTCGGGATGCTGAGAAAATGAAGACCGGACAATGGACCGTATGGTACGGTCAAGGGGACCGGACAGTACGGTCATCAGAGGATTTCCAGACAGAGAAGATGGAGTTTCTGGAAGTGGAAGAAATGAAGACCGGACAATCGACCGGATGGTACGGTCCTAGGGACCGGACAGTACGGTCTTCATTGGAGATGAAGAAGAAGATGGAGATGCGCCTGGAAATAGAGACCGGACAATACGGTCTGGAAGAGACCGGACAGTACGGTCCTTTGTACGGTCTCTAGTTTCGCAGGGCACTTTTAGGCAACGGCTAGTTTTGGGTTGGTAGCCTATAAATAGTTGGTTGCCCGCCCCTTGAGGGGTCTCTTGGCCATTGTGGGAGTGCAGGAAACTCAGAGGAAGCCAAGAGCAAGAGAGAGAAGCACTTGTGAAGGATTTGGAGTGATCCTAGTGCTTGAGAGAGTAGCAATTGCATCCACTTGATCTCTAGGCTAGTGTGAGCTTGAGAGAGTCACTTCGGTTTGTTACTCTTGGTCTATGGCGAGGCCTAGACCGGTTAGGCGTCGGTGTTGAGCTGTCCAAGGAGATTGTGGAAGCTAACACAAGTTTGTACACGGTCTTGGAGCTTCCCGTGCGAAAGAAGCATCACTAGTGGAGCGCCCTTTGGCACGCATCACGTGCGGAGCCTTACCTCCGGAAGAGTACCCGGGATCGAGCCCGGCGGGACGTGCCCGCGACTTCACTCGGAGGGTGAAGTGTGCTCTAGGAGGGATCGCCATCCTTCCGAGACCACGGGAAAAATCATGAGCATTCCTATCCTTATCTCCTTTACTTACTAGCATTTACGTTTCCGCATTTACCTTATGTGCTAGTAGATTTGCATGATAGGTTGTCTCTTTACTACTTGGTAGAATTGCTTGTTAGGGTGTTGCTTGTTGCATAGACTAGATTGTGTGCGCGCATCGTTTGCTTTTGTTATCACCATATCTAGTCTTGCTAGCTTCACGCCTAAAGTACGTTTGGGAGAAATTATTGACACACCGATTCACCCCCCCCCCCTCTCGGTGCCCTTGATCCTTTCAAGTGGTATCAGAGCCTCGTTGCTCAAATAGGGCTTAACCGCCTTGAGTAAGGATGCCGAGAGATCATGGACCGCCCCCGTTCGATGGGACCGACTATGCCTATTGGAAAGCTCGCATGCAAGCTTACCTCGAGGCTCTCGACCCTATCGCATGGGAGGTGACAAGTTCCGGTGTCTCTCTAAGGACTCCCATTGGTACTCTTGATGTGAATCTCGCAAAGGCAAATGCTAAAGCTAAAAATGCCTTGTTTGAAGCTATCACTAAAGAGGTCTTTGCTCGAGTCAAGTCCGCGGGTACCGCTCATGAAGTATGGACACAAATTCAACAAATTCATAAGGGTTCCACGGACGTGAAAGAGGAAAGATACTATGTGCTAAAGAACAAATATGATGACTTTGCCATGTCTTCAAATGAGCTAATCAATGACACTTACTCTCGCTTGAATGTGCTTGTAGAGGATATCAACTCTCTCGGTGTGAAGGACAAGATTGATGATGGTGACCTTGTGCGGAAGATCATGAGGATTCTCCCAAGGGAGAAATATGGAGCACTCATCACATGCCTCTTCAACACCGACATGCGAGACCTCACCACCCACAAGTTACTTGGGAAGATCACCGCCTTCGAGAGCTACAACCTCGACAAGAAGCTTGATGAGAAGCCCTCCAAGAATCTTGCTTTTGCATCCGAGGGGTCAAGCAGAAGATGAAGAAGGTGGTGACTCAAGATTCAAGTGATGAAGAACTTGAAGAAGACGTTGAAGACTTGTTGCAACTTCATCCAATGATCTAGCACTCCTCATGAAGAGAAGCAACTTCTTCAAGAGAAGATCCATCAACAAGAAAGATGCCGAGTGCTACAATTGTGGGGAGAAGGGTCACTTTGCCAAGGAATGTCCGAAGCCAATCAAGAAGAGCAAGAAGAAGACTCAAGAGTCAAGCGATGATGAAGAAGAAGACCCTAGAAGCAAGTACAAGGCAAGGAAGAGGTTTGTCAAGAAGGAAAGCTTTAGAGGCAAAGACAAGAGAAGATCATCTCGCAAGGGTCTCTATGTTGGAGAGTGGGTTTCGGATGATGATAGTGATGAAGAAGAAAGTGATGACTCATCCTCCAAGGGAAAGAAGATGGCCGGCATAGCTCTCACCAACATCTCCGAGACTCTACCTCCACCACCTACTTGCTTGATGGCTAAAGATGATGATAGTAGTGAAGATGAGAAGAGCGAGTCCGATGAAGAGTTTGGTGAGGAGGATAAGCCCACATATGAGGAACTCTTGGATAGCATTCTCCTAACCGGCAAGATGATCAAGAAGAGGGACAAGACCATTGCTCGGTTGGAGAAGGAACATGAAGTGGCCGCTTTCCGAGTTCGTCAACTTTAGGGTGAACTTAAGGACTTATCCATCTCTCACAAGGCTCTTGACGAAGACTATGACAAGCTTGAGGAAGACCACATGAAGCTCAAGGAGAAGTCCAAGTTACTAGAGGATAAGCTCAAGCACCTTTCCACCTCTCTCATAACCTTGGATGAGAGCTATGACAAGTTAAGGTTGATCACAAGAGGCTCAACGACAAGTTCAAGGTTCTTGAGGAGGAACATCAATCCATCCTTGAAAAGAGTAACACTTCTTCTTCTAGTTCATCTATTTCCGATTCTTCATATATTACTTGTGATGGACTAACTCCCTCTCTTGAGAGCATCTCTCTTGATGAGAACATATTGAAGGAATATCATCAACTCAAGGAGGAGAGAGCTTCGGTGATGGACGGCTTCGAGAGGCTCACAAGGGGAAGGACCATTCATAAGGAGATACTTGGTCGGAACCTTGTGAACAACCCCGGCACAAGGGACTCGGCTCCTACCCCGCCGCCATCAACCTCATCGGCAAGGACGAGGACATTCCACCTTGGTAGTTCCCCTCATGGCGGACGACTACTATTGTGAGAAGTGTTGCCGTGACGGGCACACTAGCAAGAATTGTCCCAAGGTGAGAAGTTCCAAAGTTTTGCCCAACGCTAACTTGTTCCATGAGAATACACACTACAAGCTCTTTAGGGACAAGAAAGGAAGGGTGAAGGCAAAGGCTCTTGGATCACCCGACAAGAGGAGGATGATGAGGAAGATTTGGGTGCCCAAATGCATAGTTGACCTTGAGAGGCCGACCAAGTGCGAGTGGGCTCCCAAGACCAAGACCTAGAAGGGTGATGGTGGTGGACCATGCGCCGCAACGTCAACTCATGAACGTCCACCACAAGCTTCGAGTGCTTCATCGACAAATCTACTCTTCAAGGAGGTAACTTGTATCATAGTAGTTTCTTTTCTTGCATTGCTTGCATGGTAGCTAGGTGCTCCTTTGTGAACTAGTATGTTTGCATCCATGCATATGTAAATAACTAAAAGAAAAGAACAAAAAAATTAGTTCAAGGTCTAACTTTCTCAAGATAGCTATGAGCATGGGGGATGCTTGAGTTGGTGGTCCGATGGACTCAAGGCAAGGTTTGGCTCATAGTGAGTAAGCTTGAGAGAGGCTCAAACTTGACCTTGAGTAGGTTTCCTTTATGCGTTGTCTTAACTTTGCTTGCATATCACATGGCATATTTACTTTCTCTTGCATTTGTATGATATGCTTGTCTCATTGCATTTGCATATAGGAAATCACAAAGGAGTTGTCACACTATGAGGAAGTGCTTCATTCGTAATATGATCTCACATCTCATAGAAGTGTGACTAAAGAAAAGATTTGCGCTTCATGCCCATTGAGTCTTGCTAAATGATCCTCAAGGTTAAATCTACTTGCACGGATCATAGGCAAAGGGCTCATACATACCCCTCCTTTGGTTTTACCTCTTTTGGTTCTTATTGGTTGCTTCTTATTTGCCGATTGAAAAATTACTATAAGCCTATGCGCAACCTATATTGGTTTATTTTCAAAGGAGTGTTTGAGAGTTCCCCTTCTAGTCCATGTTTGGTGTTTATTTGGTTTTTGAGTGAGAAACTTGGACTTAGAAGGAAATTCATTGAAAATCTGTATTTCTGGACCTGACCGTACAATACGGTCAAAGGGACCGTACAATACGGTGTGCTTTTGCACGAGATCCTTCGGAACCTGAGGCAGAAAGGAGACCGGACAATGCGGTCCTCTAGACCGTACAATACGATCTCTATAGAGTACTGTCAGGGTGAGAAGAGGACCGTACAATACGATCTCTAGGACCGTACCATACGGTCTGGTTAATTCATCGGGAGATCAAGTTCAATCCTCGCCGTTGATTTACTTCTGGATCGATCCTGACCGTCGATTCGAATTAGACCTAATCATAACGGTTCCGGCCGGGTTACTGTGCTTCGTTCTCAACACTTCGCCGCCGTATGCGCCCCTGCTCCCGCCACCACATCGCCTCCCGCGCGCGCCCGTACGCCGTCGCCTTCGCCGCCGACGAGCTCCTCGCCGTCGAGCGCCACCGCAGCCGCCGCGCGCCGCCTGCTCCTCCACGCACACGCGCCCGCATCTTCACTTCGCCGCCGCAGCACCGCTCGCCGCCGCCTCGCTTGACCACGCCGTCGCCGGAGTCGACGACCACCTCGCCGACGACGAGGACCGTGCTGGACGACTTCGAGCTGGTGCTCCTCGCGCGCGAGCTCCTCCCCGGCGACCTTCACTGGACCCGAGGTGCTTCACACCGAAGATCGTCGTCGATTGATCGCTCTGGTGAGCCACTGAGACATAGAGATTGCACAGTAGCCTCGTTCGGATTCCGTCTCTAGGGTTTCAGCCTATCAATTCCTTCATCGTTTGAAATCCCTAGAAAATCGATCAAAGTTCCAACCTTTATTGCGAAATTGATATGCATTGTCTCTATATCTTCGCAATTTAGGCCATTTGTCTACCATGGTCATAGTGTTCGAGTGTTGCACTTCATTTATCTATGACATGTTGGTAGTTGTTCACTATTGTGTCGATATCGATTCCATACCATATACACCCAGCTCGACACTTAGCATATTCCTGGATTAGTGGTACATTGTGTCTATTGCATATGATCTATGTACACTAGTCGATCGCCACTCATAATCGACAATGCCGTAGTTCCCCATTGCATATTTGCCGGCATTGTGTCCTTCACCTCTGCGCTAGGACATCATCTAGATTTACGCGCTTACCTACGATTCTTGCTTATAGATTATAGTAGGTTATTCTATACTCATATACCCTGTCTTATTCCTATCATGCAGTGGCAGTGGTCAGCGGACAGTGGGCAGTTGACAGCAGAGCAGAGACAGTGGACGGATTGAGGGCCAAGCCCTTAGTCCTATCTTTGGCAGTCAGCTTGTCAGTGGACGGGTTGGTGAGCCAAGCTCACTCGCCCTATCTAGTCTGCAGGCCAGTCAGCAATTATGGCAGGAGGTTCTGGCAGAGGCAGAGGCAGGGGCAGAGGAGATCGTGACAGGGGCAAGGCCAAGGTCGTTGAGCAGCCCAAGAAGAAGAAGCAGAGGACAGGTGACCCAGAGTGGGGCCAGGCTCTGAGGGCAGCAGAGGTTGACTTACCAGCTGGCAGAGACACTGGCTTCAGGATCAGGGACACACTTGCTGGAGGACAGGGGGAGACTCCTAGGAGGTCTTCCAGGGCCAGAGCCACAGTGCAGCGGACTCCGTCCATCCGTGAGGTTGGTATGTCGAGGACCGCGCAGGAGCAGCCAGAGGCAGAGGCAGAGGAGAGTTCTCACTCCGGTGACGGATCCCCTGAGGTCACCGAGGGTGACAGGCAGAGGATGGCAGTCAAGTTCTGTGCTCTTGACAGGAGTGCCACACTCAGAGACGTGCTTGCTGAGGACGCTCTCAGGCTGCCAGGCCCCGTCCTCAAGAAGTTCAGGAGAGTCAGTGAGGAGACTTGGGTACCTGCTAGGAGGGACCCACAGGCAGGAGGTCGCTTCTGGACCTTACTACAGCAGAGGATAGCAGCTGGACTGAGGAGCAGACTGCGTACTGGTGGAGCTGATAAGCTCTTTGTCACTCACCAGCACTGCAGCATACAGGCTGCTAGCAGAGGTGCCGGGACAAACTTCACACAGCACTTGTCCTATATCCCGGGCCTCGAGGAGATCATCACCACACAGATGAGATGGGACTACGATATAGTGATGGACTTCTACGCTTCCTTGTGGATTGCTCAGGATCGCTCAGCTATATGGTTTATGCTCAGAGGCCAGCCCCACAGAGTGACGAGGGAGAACCTCGTAGAGGCACTTGAGACTATCCAGCACGAGACCAGAGTGTTTCCGCTAGCTCACCCAGGGATGGACCCTCCCCGCAGACCTCTTGGGGGACACTTACCTTCAGACGAGGATATGAGCATTGCTTTCCCTCCACCTCACCCGGAGAACTTCAGCCGAGCTCACACCAGACTGACACATGAGGGCAGAGTTCTCAGGAGCATTCTTAGCAGGACCATTGTGCCGAGGAGTGGATACAGGGATCAGTTCTCTATACTTTCACAGTGGGTCGTCATGCTGATACTGAGGCACAGAGGTTTTGACTTGGTGGATTTGATACTGAGCCAGATGGAGGACGTCATTGCAGAGAGCATAGCTGCTAGACACTTAGCCTTCGCTCCACTGATTTGCTATATTCTGAGGAGGCTACAGTTGTTGTCTCAGGAGGACTACGATGAGCTGCCCAAGGTGACCACAGCGTACACACCCCTACCTGCCTCCGACAGACGGGTTGCTGCCCGGGAGTCAGCTTCGCAGGGGAGTTCTTCACAGGGCCTAGGTGACACAGCTACCGAGACAGAGCAGCACATACAGACTGGTAGCCAGATGGAGTCCATTCCTGAGGACGTGACTCCGGACTCTAGAGCAGGACCTTCAGGCTCAGCTACAGCTCCAGCTCAGACAGACTCAGTACTACGTGCAGAGCTTGCAGCTATCCGTAGAGAGCTCCAGAGTCAGAGAGAGGATAGGGAGAGGGATCGACAGATGTTGGACAGTGTCGTACTCACTCAGAGGGAGATGGCTTCTGGCTTGTCTTCGTTGTTCACTGGTTTTGAGGCGATTGCTCAGACTCTTCGTCTTTTTGGACAGGCTTTGCCAGGACTCCCGTCGTTCGCTCCTCTTACCTTCCCAGGTGTGCTGCCACCAGATACAGTACAGTTTCAGCAGCTACAGCAGCAGCAGCACCAGTTTGCCCAGGCACAGGCAGGACAGTCAGCCAGCCAGGGACAGTACTTCAGTTCCTTACTCACGGCTCCTATCTCACCTTCTGGTGCACCTATGGTGGGGCCGTCGACGTCCACATTTGCTGGATTGACTGGAGAGGCAGGACCTTCACAGCAGTACTTTTCTTCACCAGGCCTCTCCATGACTCCGTCAGCTTTACTAGCTACTACAGCTCCGAGTTTCTCACCGCTTCAGTTGACGAGTCCCTTTTTTGTGCCACCACTGCCAGCTCGTACTCTCGACTTTGACACAGTAGCACAGACCGCCTCAGTACAGACAGACTCAGTGCTTACAGCTTCACAGGCAGAGGTCGTGACTACTACAGCTGAGACAGCAGCAGTGGAGCAGACAGAGCCTCCCACGACACCTACACCGCCTCGGGTTGTTGAGCACACAGTGGATCTCACTGATTTCGGGTATACTCGTGCGGAGATAGATGAGGCTCTCGCTACAGGCCAGGATCCACCGGCCAAGGCACTCTCACCTACTGGCAGTTTCACTTGGACCCCCAGTCGCTCACCCTCTCCTTCAGTCCACTCAGCTTCTGACGGAGAGGCAGTCCAGTACGCAGGGCAGCTTGAGCAGACACTCCTTCAGACAGACTCTCCTGGGATAGCTCACAGGCAGCTTGTGCCGTACACACCACTCTTTCAGCCTCAGGAGACTTTGGGGATGCCGCGGACTTGGACTTGGACACCTCCAGTGCCACCTTCTCAGCAGCAGCAGGACAGTGCTCAGCCTTCTACCAGTTCTTCAGCACCTGCTGCCACTGCACCTCCTCCAGCCTCCGACGCGTAGGATAGCAGATTTTCTCTTTTCTTCCTTCTCTTTTTGGTCATTGGTGCCAAAGGGGGAGAGAGATAGAGAGATCTTGTATAGGTCTAGGGGGAGTAGTGGAGTGACCTTGTGTTCAGGGGGAGTGTGAGACAGCTTTTGTCTAGGGGGAGATCTTTTGCGACTTCATTGTATATTCTTTTGGTTCTTCGTGGTTCTTGTTGAGCTTGATTTGCTTTTGCTGGTGTTTAGCTCTACAAGAATGCACTTGGTTTCTTTTACATACACTTGCTCGTTATCTATATATCTTGTATATTGCTCTGTTTCTGATATATTGCTCTGATATATTGCTCTGAGTTTGTGTATGCTTACCTGGATGCGCTTATTTATATCTATCTTGCCAGGTTTCCTCTATCTGTGATGATATGTGCACTCACTTGCTTTTGCAGGAATATCTTATAATCTTATCATCACAGAGTTGTGGTCATAGCTCATGCTTTATTCTCATATATATCACCCATGTGCTCTAACTCTATTTTGCAGGTGATACCTTTTGAGCTATGACTACCTTGTTCTCCGTTTTACTTGTTCATCATGGATATCTAATCTTCTCGATCACTTTTGCGCTTTACATTCTCTATCTTTTGATATCTTTTGATATGTGTTGTCACCAATCACCAAAAAAGGGAGATTGTAAGCTTCATGACCATTGGAGTTTGGAAACCCCAAAGGTATGAATGTTTTGGTGATTGGGTGACCATATTGATGTGACTAATATTTCCTTGTAGGATATTCAAATGGTCATGTCAATGAAGTGTCGTCTCACATACTCTATCAATTGACGACTTGGTGATTGGTTGCCTCGACAATTCGGATCGAGAACTTGATGGAGTCGCGGAGAAGATATGGATCAAGGCTAAGGGCATGCTAGATCCAAGCGAGTGTTGCTTGGTTAGATGTTAGCTTGAGTCCATAGGACAAACCGGACTATCAAGAGGGATCAAATTGGTTCTCTTAGAGCACACTAGGTTAGAGATCAAATGGATGCATTGTGAGTCTCTTGAGGGCTAGGGTGGCTGAAGAGAAGAAGAGGAACCAAGAATGGAGAAGTTGGAAGCAAGGATCAAGAAGTGGATCAAGTTTTCAACTTATGCCGAGGAGATCGGACAGTACGGTCCTAGGGACCGTATAGTACGGTCTTCATTGAAGATCCAGACAGAGAAGTGAAGTCTCGGGATGCTGAGAAAATGAAGACCGGACAATGGACCGTATGGTACGGTCAAGGGGACCGGACAGTACGGTCATCAGAGGATTTCCAGACAGAGAAGATGGAGTTTCTGGAAGTAGAAGAAATGAAGACCGGACAATCGACCGGATGGTACGGTCCTAGGGACCGGACAGTACGGTCTTCATTGGAGATGAAGAAGAAGATGGAGATGCGCCTGGAAATAGAGACCGGACAATACGGTCTGGAAGAGACCGGACAGTACGGTCCTTTGTACGGTCTCTAGTTTCGCAGGGCACTTTTGGGCAACGGCTAGTTTTGGGTTGGTAGCCTATAAATAGTTGGTTGCCCGCCCCTGAGGGGTCTCTTGGCCATTGTTGGAGTGCAGGAAACTCAGAGGAAGCCAAGAGCAAGAGAGAGAAGCACTTGTGAAGGATTTGGAGTGATCCTAGTGCTTGAGAGAGTAGCAATTGCATCCACTTGATCTCTAGGCTAGTGTGAGCTTGAGAGAGTCACTTCGGTTTGTTACTCTTGGTCTATGGCAAGGCCTAGACCGTTAGGCGTCGGTGTTGAGCTGTCCAAGGAGATTGTGGAAGCTAACACAAGTTTGTACACGGTCTTGGAGCTTTCCGTGCGAAAGAAGCATCACTAGTGGAGCGTCCTTTGGCACGCATCAAGTGCGGAGCCTTACCTCCGGAAGAGTACCCGGGATCGAGCCCGGCGGGACGTGCCCGCGACTTCACTCGGAGGGTGAAGTGTGCTCTAGGATGGATCGCCATCGAGCGGAGGGACGGGGTCGAGACTCTGGCGGGAGTGACCCACGTGGAGTAGGGGAAGGCGCCATCCTTCCGAGACCACGGGAAAAATCATGAGCATTCCTATCCTTATCTCCTTTACTTACTAGCATTTACATTTCCGCATTTACCTTATGTGCTAGTAGAATTGCATGATAGGTTGTCTCTTTACTACTTGGTAGAATTGCTTGTTAGGGTGTTGCTTATTGCATAGACTAAATTGTGTGCGCGCATCGCTTGCTTTTGTTATCACCATATCTAGTCTTGCTAGCTTCACGCCTAAAGTACGTTTGGGAGAAATTGTTGACACACCGATTCACCCCCCCCCCCCTCTCGGTGCCCTTGATCCTTTCAGCAACAATGTTAGTCTCAAAATCAACAACATATAATTATTATGATGAAAGCCCTTGATAGTGAGACCCATAGCATCATTATGCAGAACCACCCCATTAGCATCAAAGTTACAAGAAAAGCCAAGATCACATATTTGAGCAACGGATAGAAGATTGAAGTTTAGGGACTCAACAAGCAATACATTAGAGATAGAGAGGTCATTTGAGATAGCCACCTTACCAAGACCTCTCACCTTGTGCTTGGAGTTGTCCCCAAATGTGACCTTGTCATGATCTTCATTTTCTTCCAAGTTGGTGAAGATGGATGAAGTACCGGTCATGTGTTGAGTGCACCCACTATCCAACACCCAATGTTTGCCACCAATCTTGTAGTTTACCTTGGAAGTAGCCATCAAGCAAAGAGAGGGTTAGTATCAAAAGAATCAATTGACATGTTATCTACCTCTTTCATGCTCTTGATGCTATTGATGTAGGCCATGGGAACACCATTGAGAAAGTCCAAGTCCAATGCATCCAAGGCGTCAATCATTGCCTTGGTGACTCCATTGTGTCTCCACATGGTCCGATCAACACCCATGTGTACGACATGAGTTCCAAGAGGGAGACCTTGAAACCTTCCCACATTTCCACTAGCATTGAAGTACTCAAGAATGTGTAGATTTGGTTCTCATAAGATAGTGCCATCAAGATAATCCCCTTGAGAGTCATCCCACTAATATCATCATTGAGATCATTTAGAATGTGAAGCTTCCTATTGTATGGTAGCATAGAGATCACCGTGTGAATAGCGTGCTCATCACTAATCTTGTCTTCTCCTTCAAAAGAGTTCACTCTAGCCACCAAAACAAGAAGTCTCTTCCAACAATCAAGCCAAGACTCCTCATCTCTCTTGTAGTATTCATCATACATGTTGTAGAGGAGATAGTGAGCCCGACCGGCAAGATCCGGTTCATACAAGATGTAGTAGTCTTCAAAGAGGGATGGCAAGATTTCTCTCTTCATGTGATATTCCTTGATAGGCTCCGGCTCAACATCACTAGCACTTGAATAGTCATCATCACAATAGAAAACGGGAACTCTATCATCTTCTTCTTCTTCCTCATCATCACTTGGGGTCTTGAATGTGTTAGAGAGCAAAGAGCGAGCTCTTCTTCTTGTAATGATCTCAATGACTTGCTCAATTGAATATGACTCAAGCTCAAAGCTCTCAAACTCAATGTGATCACCATACTTGTCCTTCGGAAGAGCATCAAGAAACCTCCTAAGACCTTGACCCTTGGTGACTATCCAAAGCTTGTTCTCATTTATCCTCTTGATGAGTGAATCCATCCGAAGAACTCAACAAGATCTTCATTCGGCTTCATAGAGATGTGGTCCAACTCATCACATAGCTTGATATATCCATCCTCTTGATCCCGAGAAGAAGAACCTTCACCAACACGAGGTGATGATTGAGCTTGAGGTAGAGGTTGAGCTTCAATGTGTTGATCTTCACTTGCATGAGAGATATCCTTGCCCTTCTTGATATCCTCCTCAAGAGAGGAGAGAATAGCAACCACCTCATCATAGGGCATGTTCACAAACTCATCCACTCGAGCAAAAGCAAGAATACCAAACCGCGAGAGTGGTAGAGATCGGATAAGCTTCTTCACAACATGCTTGTGCATAATAGATGGATAGCGTCTTGACATGAGTTTCCTAGCAAGAACATACAAGCGAGATGCGAAGTTAGTGATATCCTCATTATCATTCAAAACAAGCTCATCATACTCATCACGCACATCATAGTAGGAAGTACCATTAAGCACACAATCATAAGGCTCAATCAAGGTAGAGGCGATGGAAGTGTTAGAAACGTCATCGTGAGTGGACTCCATTTTCCCATACGCAATCCCGTCACGACTCAAGGCGGTAAAGCCCTAATAATGAGCACTTGGCTCTGATACCACTTGTAAGGATCGTGTGACCGAGAGGGGGGTGAATCGGTGCACTCCAGAATCTATTTCGAAACACTTATACCCAAGCAACTCCTAGCGAGTGATTCTAGTAACAAGGTAAAGCACACTAAGGAGTATCCTTAACCTATATAGCTAGTGCATATAGATAACACAATCACACCACACTAGCAACCTAGCACAAGATAGATAGATAGCGGAAGACTTAAGCTAGGCAAGGCAAAGTAACAAGATAACTAGAGACAAGGCAACCAAGATACTAGGCACACTAAGTAGAGTCCTTAGAGCTACTAGATAGGCTATAACAAGTAAGCACACGAGCAAGGCAAACAAGCAAACCTAGTGAAGCTAGTAGGTACCAAGGTAAACACACAAGCAAGATAAGAGCACAACTCAAGTACTACAAGCAATCATATGAAGTGCGATAAGTAAATGCGAGTAGTAAAGGAGAAGGGATAGAGAATGCTCATGATGTTTTCCCGTGGTCTCGGAAGGATGGCGCCTTCCCCTACTCCACGTTGGGTCACTCCCGCCGGAGTCTCGACCCCGTCCCTCCGCTCGATGGGATCCCTCCTATAGCACACTTCACCCTCCGAGTGAAGTCGCGGGCACGTCCCGCCGGGCTCGATCCCGGGTACTCTTCCGGAGGTAAGGCTCCGCACTTGATGCGTGCCAAAGGGCGCTCCACTAGTGATGCTTCTTTCGCACGGGAAGCTCCAAGACCGTGTACAAACTTGTGTCGACTTCCACAATCTCCTTGGACAGCTCAACACCGACGCCTAACCGGTCTAGGCCTTGCCATAGACCAAGAGTAACAGCCCTAGATGACTCTCTCAAGCCTACACTAGCCTAGAGATCAAAGGATGCAACTTGCTACTTTCTCAAGCACTATGATCACTCCAAATCCTTCTCAAGTGCTTCACACTTCTTCCTCTTGGCTTTTTGGCAGCACCTCCCCTCTTTCCTGGGTCCAAGAGCACCTCAAAGAGGTAAACAACCGACTATATATAGGCCTCCAACCGCAAACTAGCCGTTGTCCAAAACTGCCCAGTCTGCGTGATGACCGTACAATAGACCGTATTGTCCGGTCTCCATTCTGACCGTATTGTCCGGTCTTCACCAGACCGGCTTCCAGGGAGTGCTGCTCCTCTTCTCAAAGCAGACCGTATTGTACGGTCCCTAGGACCGTACTGTCCGGTCTCCACTTCTTCTTCAGCCAACAGAAGCTTCTCTTTCTCTGTTGCTCTTCTCCTGTAAAGCCGTACTGTCCGGTCCCTGACCGTATTGTCCGGTCAACTGTCCGGTCTTCATTCTTCAACTTCCAGAAACTTCAGCTTCTCTGTCTGGAACACTCCAATAGAGACCGTACTGTCCGGTCCCTAGGACCGTACTGTCCGGTCAACTGTCCGGTCTCTATTCTTCAACTTCCAGAAACCTGAGCTCCTCTGTCTGGATTTCCTCTGTAGATCGTATTGTACGGTCTCCATGACCGTACTGTCCGGTCTCTTCTGACTTCGCAGCTTCGATCTTCTTCTTGATCTTCTTCTTCCAAACTTGAACTTCTTGGTTCCTTCAACTCTCTTCTGCCACCCTAGCTCCTGAGAGACTCACCATGCATCCAATGATCTCTATAACTAGTGTGTACTAAGAGAACCACCTCGAACCCTCTTGATAGTCCGGTTTTTCCTATGGACTCAAGCTAACATCTAACCAAGCAACACTCGCTTGGATCTAGCATGTCCTTAGCCTTGATCCATATCTTCTCCGCGGCTCCATCAAGTCCGTTCTTGTGTAGATGAAGGCAACCAATCATCCTTGTCATTTAAGTTCATGGTGTGTTGGCGTTCACCACCAACGGACGGAGCTTTCTTCATATGTGACCTATAAGATCTCACAAAGAGTGTTAGTCACATTCATGGTTCTCATCCTATCACCAAAACATTCATACCTTAGGGTTTCTCTAGCTCTAATGGTCATGAAGCTTACAACTAGACAGTGCACGAGGGATAATGCCACCATTAACACACTCCCTTCCAGCTACCCACTAGCTAGTCAGACCTAGTGTCCTATCTCGAAAAGCATACGCCAACAATCTGAAAACAGTTCTTTCCATGTTGATAACAGAAGATGGATCATGCATGCATGACCCGACACGAAGGCACTCCTGAATCAGTAATAAAAAGGACAATTATTCTTGCGTTTGCAGGTCAATCAATATCCGGTCGATGGCTTCCATCCGCGCTGTGCTCATCGGGAGGAAGACGGCCGGCCCTGGTTGCCTTGCCTGCATGCTGGTCCCCGTGGTAGCGCTGATGATGGCCACGCCTGACTTAAGACGGCGGCGACTCGAGAATGTTTGTCTTCATGCGCTGGCGTTTGCCAAGGCTTCCCTGATGATCTATGACGCGTACGTGCTGTAGATGCGCTTGGCGCTGGCGTTTGCCAAGGCTTCCCTGATGATCCATGACGCGTACGTGCTGTAGATGCGCTTGGCTTCACCGACCGCACACATGTCTCATCAGTTCATTTTGGCCTGGGTTTATCCTTACGAGAAAATTCCTTCCATGGTCTCAAAAGAGATGGCGCTTTCTTCTTTGACCCTTTTCCAACTCGAATTTCTCTGTTACAACTAAAACCATTTTTCGTTTCTTTCCATGTCCCTTCCGTCAATTTTGGCACTTAACACCGTTAAGTGGAGGGTAAAAAGACTACTTTACCCCTGATACAAAATAAATTTTAACTTATGAAAAGTATTATTGGAATGTGACTATTATTTTACTGGTAGGTTTTTATTTTGATTAAATTTAAATTTAATCAAAATTGAGCTTTTTTCATTCATACCAAGGGGTGATTAAAGTTTATTTATATCAGGGGTAAAACAATCTTTTTACCTTTCACTTAATGTCGTTAAGTGTCATAATTGACGGAATGGCCATGGAAGGAAATGAAAAATGTTTTTAGTCCTAATAGGGAAGTTCGATTTTTAAAGAGCCAAGAAAGAAAGCACCATCTTTTTTTAGGCCACAGAAGGAATTTTCCCTATAATTATTCATACGCAAGTGTTGATGGCTGTGCCTCATTGCGAATGGTATCGTGCCTCCGCTAAATAAATTATCCTTCTGCAGGGTTCATATACTCCCTCCGTTCGTAAAATCTTGAAGTTTCCGACCGTCCGCGTGAGCTAGAAAACAACTACATGAGGCTGTCAGCACGTCATCATTTCCCTAACGGAGGGAGTATGTATATTTGTTGCTCCAAAAATATACTACAAGCAGAAGCAGTTTCCTTTCCTTATTTCCAAACAAAGCGAGAATGTATCTGGACCTTTTCTCAAAACACATCATAGAGACAGAGGCTGACACACCCTCATGCATACCAATCTCTCCCTCCCTCACTCTCTCTCTCTCACACGCACGCACGCACGCACAGATGCACACACGACCACACATCAATTAGGCGATAAATTTCACTGCGAAAAAGTTTTGTAGCTACGTTCTATAAATCACTGTAGCAGCATTTTTCTTCAGACTGTCGCTAAAAATGACCCCTTCATTTGTAGCTGTGGTTTTGTTGAAATTAAACACGGTCGCTAAAAATGGTTGCTGAAGAATGCTGAAACAGTTCATGTTTTGCTTTTTAATCCGGATTTAAAAATTGTAAGTGGTATTCCTGTGTGGTGGCGCGGTGTTGGTAGCTGGTGAAGGCGGCGCTGGTGACTTCGGCGGTGATGGCAGCTACGGCGGGCGAAATGGCTGATACGATGATCACTGGGCAAGTGTGGGGCTCTGTTGGTGGCTAAGTGGTTGTTCGATATGAGGATGGAAATCGGGCGAAAGCCTCGCTTGGCATCTGCCATTGCCGACAACGGAGATGCTTTTGGCACCTCTATTCTTCTTGAAGGCATTGTTTTGGTGCCCAACCCATTGGGTTGAGAATGGCTGGAAATGAGGTCATCATTTCCCTATCCCTAACCCACCTGATTTCCTTATCCCATAAAACAAACATGTCAAATGATTTCTAGGCATCCCCATTTCCCAAACCCACCTCACATTTCCAACAATCCAAACACCACCTTATTGTACCCATGAACTCCAGGTGAAAACTTAGTCACGATGGCAGCATGTTCCATGTCGTGCCCTCCATAGAGGCATCATTTTGGAGTCTCTTTCATATGCTGCCTCGGTTTGATGTGTTTCATGCTTGATGTCAGCATTGCTGTCCATCTAACCACTTCCCACAGCTAGCAAATTACCTCGGTTTGAGTGGTTAATGTCGTAATTAATAGATGTTTACCGTCCTCAGATTAGCACATGCTTATGTGTCGATTAGGCCCAACTAAAGGGTGGTGGCACTTGCAATAAAGACTTTACTCAAAATGTTTTGGACAATAAAGGTTGTAGGATGGAGTAGTTATTTTTTGCCCATATATAAGTACCGGTGTGTGTTAGTGCACTACTGATCGAGTTGATGTTGTGTTTAGCAGTCACTTTTTTATAGAGTCAATATTAGTAAGATCCTAGCTTTTTGAAAGGCCAAGGCTGCCTGTAATGCTTTTTTCTATTATCTAAAAAAATTGTTCACTGTGTGCTCATCTTTAATGAATTTAATCAGCAAGATCATCTTTTTTTTTTTTTGAGCCCATCAGCAAGATCATCTGTAGTGCTGGCCAAACGGGCCGGACTAAGCGGGCAGGCACGAAGCCCACAAAGTTTGGCCTGGCCCAAGCACGGCACGGCCCGTTCAATTTCGGGCCCGATCCGGCACGGCACGAGGCTAAGGGCCATGCTTGGGCCGAGGCCTTGGCCCGACGGGCGACACGGGCACGGCCCGTTTAAGTGAGGCACGTAAAAGCCCGTTAATGGCCCATCAAAGCACGGTAGAATAGTATGAATATATTTCGAATTCTTATAGATCTAAGAAGGAAAGTTAGTCTAGTGGTAAAACACTTCACTTTAGTGCATGAGGTCCCTGGTTTGAATCTCATCACACCCTATTATTCCACTCATTTTGCTCCATATTACAGTAATGGGCCAAACGGGCTGATGTGCTATAGTGGGCCTACGTGCCTAACGGGCCGGGCCGGCATGGTTATACAATTTCGTGTCGGGCCATGGGCCGGCATGGTTATACAATTTCGTGTCGTGCCATGGGCTCAACCCGTGGGCTGGCATGGCACGGCCCGTTACTCAGAGCGTGCCATGCCGGGCCAAAGTTAATTGGGCCGTGCCTTTTCGGACTCGGGCCGTGCCGGGCTGGGCCACCCGTTTGGCCAGCACTATTCATCTGTAGACTGTACTACGAAATTTTGCGTGGGCCTGAAAGCAAATATCCTGGTTCCGACATTCGGCCCAACAAACCACGGTGAACCCTAAGCAGCTCAGCTCAGCTACAAAGCAGTAATTCTCAAAAAAAAAAAAACTACAAAGCGGTAAGAATGAACACTAGCCGCCCCTGCTCTGCTCCAAACCCTCGCCGCTGCCTGTGCCTCCACTTCGCCGGCGAGCATGGATCCGAGCAGGTGGCGCATCGGGGCCATAAGGTACGTTGATGAATTCTACGACGAGAATAAGGATGTCGGTGCGGCGCTCAAGTACGCGTACGAGTCCCTCCCCGCCCCGCCCGTCACCCACGACGCGCCCCTCGCCGCCGCCGCCGCGTGGTCCGGGGCACAGGACGACGGCGCCGACCGCATCAGCCTCCTCCCCGACCAGATCCTGCGGAACATCGTCTCCCGCCTCGCCGCCAAGGACGCCGTGCGCACCGGCGCGCTCGCCTCGCGCTGGCGCGGCCTCTGGCGCACGGTGCCCCTCGTCTTCACCGACGCCGGCCTCCTCCCTGAGTGCAGAAAGAAGCCGAGCTGGCGGCCGGGCCTCGAGAACACGTTCGGCATCGTCAACGCGGTTTCCGACGTCCTCAAAGATCACCCGGGCCCCTTCCGCTGCGTCCAAATCACCTGCTGCTACTTCGACATGTACAGGGGAGAGATCAAGAAATGGATGCGGCTGGTCGCCAACAAGGGCGTCCAAGAACTCGCCTTCATCAACCGCCCGTGGCCACTCAACCTCCCTCTCCCCGCCACGCTCTTCAACTGCACCGCGCTCACCCGCCTGCACATCGGCGCCTGGAAGTTCCCTGACACCTCGGCCCTTCCGGACGCTGCCGCGTTTCCCCACCTCCAGGAGCTCTTCCTCAGCTTGATCACCATGAAGAATCAGGACCTTGCATTCCTGCTCGACAGGAGCCCCGTCCTGGAGGTCCTCACCATCATTGCAAGCAAGACCGAGGTGCAGCTCTGCCTGGTTAGCCACAGCCTGCGGTGCCTGCAGCTGGGCTTGTCCTCCTTGGGAGACATCACTGTGGCGGATGCTCCTCGCCTGGAGAGGCTCCTTCTGTGGATGACACAGCGTCGTCGTGTTGGGGGCAACCACTTCTCGAGGATCAAGATTGACAACGCACCCAACCTGAACATGCTTGGATACTGTAACCTGGGACAGCACGAACTGCAGATTGGCGACACCATCATCGAGGTAGAAATACAAGTGTCATGCTAATTTCCATTCTGCTCTGTACTTGTATCAATATGAATATGTGATCTTAATTTCTGACTCAATGTGTCGCATTTGTACATTCGCATCGCAGGCGGGCATCAAAGTGAGCCCAAGCACCATCATCGCGAGCGTCCGTACCTTGGCTTTGGAGGTGCATTTCGAGGTCCGCAATGAAGTCAAGACAGTGCCTTCCTTCCTCAAGTGTTTTCCCAACATCGAGACACTCCATATCAAAGTACAAACATGTCATCCTTTCTTGTTTCGTTTGACATTTTGCATCACTGGCACCGCTAGCTTTCTAGCTTAATTGGATAATATGTTGCTGTAAGAATCATAACTATAAATGCTTTGGTTTAACTTTGCAGTCTATGAAAGTCGATAAGCCCACTGGAAACGTAAAGCTCAAGTTCTGGCAGGAGGCTTGCCCTGTTGAATGTGTCCACCAGCACGTCAAGACGTTGGTGATTCATGAGTTTAAGGGGAACAAAAATGAGCATGCGTTCATCAAGTTCATCGTAGAGAGGGCACTGGTGCTGGAGAAGATGGTGCTTGTGTTGTGTCCTGAATCTTTTAGGTGTTCGGAAACTACTCGCGATACCAGGATGAGACCGTTTTATACAATTAATAAGAAACCGGGTAGTAAGAACTTCAAGGTGGTCCGCTTGAAGACCATCCACTCCTACTCCTTGGAGTTTCCGCATGGGAGTTGATCTTTCATGTACAGATCCTTTTGAACCTTGACAGCGCTGTCTGAGGTAGCAACTATCTACTCGTGACTAACCAACTAGTCATGAATGTTTGTATCTATCTTTAGAGCATTGGGAAGGTTTAAACTCATGAATGGCCGTACGCATGTTTCAGTCACCTGGTAGAAGTCTTGCTTATGAAAACTTAATGTGTGATGTAAACCTGGCAACTTGGCACTATCTGGGAGGCATTATCTCCACATGCATTTCATCTTTCATTTGCAGTCTTTGTTTGTATTTTGAATTTTTGTTAAAGGTTGTTTATATTTTGATTTGATCTTCAGCATATTTATTATGTGCCTGATTGATTATTCATTGTGAAGAAAGCTACCAATGCATGTTATTCTGATTTTGTTGCACTGCAGATTTGTTATATTGTGCATTGAAGTTAGGTTTGTTGTCATGCATTATATCATGATATGAGTTGATCATATGCTTATTATTGCTTCCTCCATTAATGATTGGTCAACTGTCGGTTCTTTTTGCAGTATGCATGTATGTAATGTATGTATGCATCCAATTCCACATGTTGACTTGCCGAGCAGTCGGCAGTGTAGACAAAGATAAGAAATTATCAGGCTGTCAGAAAAGCTTTTGTTTGTATATCAGAACTGTTACATGGTCGATCTGGAGCTTCGAATTGTAAACCTGGATTGGCAGCGCATAGTTTATCATTGCACCGTACATCCTTCTGAAACCTAAAGTTCATCTAAATGACAGAACCAACAAGTAGTAAGTACTTTCTGCCCTCCGGAATCCTGATGGACTTCATTTCATTTTCGATTCGAGACCAAATTGACCTTAAGGTCAGAGAAAAATTTCAATCAGACGGGACCCAAATGAGAATCGGTTCCACACATATATGCATTTAAATCACGTATACAAATCCCTAGAGTGTTGCATTTCAATTCTCACAAAAGTAATGCATTATGCATACAGGTAAGGGCGTAGGGCAATAGTCACTCTAGAATCTGAACTAAAATAACATATACTCTGAGCATACGCTGAGACCTGTCCACAACAGGCTAGCTTATCATATGAATGAGACTGTCATACTTGATCCACAATGGCTTTGCAACGAAGCATCGACACAAAAGAGAGTTGATGGCAGAAACATCAATATTACTATTATGATGGGCGCATTAACCAAATCACTTTTCAGAAATCAACAACAGAGGATCAGAAAGACTATGGAAAGCTCTGAATGGATCAAACTCTGTTCATACCACCACGAGCAACAACAAAATTAGCTGAAGACATGCAATGTATCATTGAATTTTAGCCCAAATCACATAATGCAGAGGCCATTTTGATACAGCGTCACTGCACGAGGGATAATGCCACCAGTTAACAAGCTCCCTTCCAGCTACCCACTAGTCAGACCTAGTGTCCAATCTCAAAAAGCATTCGCCAACAATCTGAAAACAGTTCTTTCCATGTCCATAACAGAAGATGGATCATGCATGCATGATCGGACACAAAGGCACTCCTGAATCAGTAATAAAAAGGGTCAACAGAAAACAAAATGCTCCTCAGAAGAAACAGATGCTTGCACCAGTGCACCCTGCTTTTACATTTTATGGAAGCCATAGAGCATTCATTTTAGGCAAAATTGTCTGGGACACACTGAGAAATTGTGGTTTCGTCCATAACCCACCAACAAAGTCGAAATTGTCTGCAGCACACTACGATTTTGGAAACTCTTGTCCGTGACACACTATGACCATTTCATAATTGTTTTCAACTTTTTTATCTCAATTCATAGCATGCATTAGAATTTGAAACTTGGCACCAATGTACATTGTTGGATTATCTATCATTAAAAAATGAAGCTAGATTTTTTTTGATTGTTTTCACCGCATGATCATTGTTTTAATATTTAATTTGTCGATCAAATAATTAAAAAAATGGAACAAAATCTACCTCCATTTTTTAATGATAGAAATGCAACAATGTACATTGGTGTCAAGTTTCAAATTCTAATGTATCTTATGAATTGAGATAAAAAAGTTGAAAACAATTGTTAAATGGTCATAGTGTGTCGTAGACAAGAGGTTTCAAAATCGTAGTGTGCTGCAGACAAATTTGACTTTCTTGGTGTGTTGCAGACGAAGCGATCGTTTTTCAGTGTGTCTCAGACAAATTTGCCTTCATTTTATTGTCAGTCTGATCCCCAGATGCATGATAACCTTGTGTCAGCACAATCACACCTTCTCCAGAACCTGAGCGCTC
The DNA here is from genome assembly GCA_012490785.1 of Eragrostis nindensis. NCBI lineage: Eukaryota > Viridiplantae > Streptophyta > Magnoliopsida > Poales > Poaceae > Eragrostis > Eragrostis nindensis. Next base: position 45,927 of record JAAXCT010000887.1, read on the forward strand.
ATTGTGATGAATTTGGGGAGGGCAAGTACGCTTCTGACCCCTTAGAACTCACAAAAAACGAGCTAACTCTTGTGGCAATGCACACATTAGATTGCACTGGCTTCCTGCCAGAAACTTGAGATTGAGCTCGCCAGAAAATTCGGCAGACTGGAAATTATTAGATCATTGCATCTATAGTTAAGAACCAAAGATAGTGGTAATGATGATTTGATGAATGATGCAGCGTGGAATACTTTTACCTGGACATAGAGCCTCTCAACGTTGGGAATCATTTGAGGAAGTTAGGCAGCATCTTGGCTTCATTTTTCACTCCCAGTTTCATCTCTACGGCAACAATATATATTGACACTTATGATGGTGCTTGGTGTTGCCATAGTAGCAGCCTGCAGTGCCAATGCGCACATTACTTCTATGCTCCGAAAGAAGAAAAGAAAGTGGTTCATTTGACATCAACAATACAAATCGGTATCAAGGTCACACGTCATAGTTGCATACATAATTGACGATCTATACTAAAGTACATTATAATGAAGACGCCATCAAAATATGGATTACTTGTTCATTTGCATAAAAGATGCACCACTGGGCATACAACATTCCATATGCAAGTTTCCAGATCTTCCTTTTCAAAAGCTTCAACGAATTGATCAAAATTTGATATTTGGGCTCGAGCCTCAATCAGGGAGTTTACTAGAGTGGTATTTTAGTTCTCGTTCTAGTGGGTTATATCTGATTAGTATCCCTCAATTTGTTAGCCTGCGTGTAAATAAGGCAGTACTCTGGATGCCTATATATTAAAAGTAACAAAAGCTTATCACCCAAAAATGTCTTAGTTGGTCAAGGATCCATTCAGTATAATCCACACAAAAAGAAGTAAACATAGCATCTAAGCATAAAATCATCATTATAATGCTTGGCAGATTCAATCGATTTCAAACACTCCACAATAACATGGATTTAAAACTGGATAAAAAAAGACTTGCAAGGTACAAGGTATTCTTGATTCAGAATAGTAAGAGATCAAAGATTGGAAAAATAACACTCTAGGAAACAAGCTAGCTAGAGCAGAGTAATAAAAAGAATAGCTCAAAAACTGGAAACTCCCTGTTATTTACCACCAATTATAGGCCACAAACTTAGCTCAAGACGTCAACATAATATTAATGAAATTAGGCCACATATCAGGGAAGTCGCATAATACTGAAGCCCTCCATTTATAGTAATACTGAGCCTAGGAATGCGAAGGCGTGCGCGGCGCGATGGTAAGTTCCATCAGCTGTGTTGCGCCCGCCTGGGGTTTGAATCCCAGGTGCCGGATTTATCACTGTGGGACAGTGGGAGCCTCTCTCACTGTGTTTCTTAATTAAAAAAAAAACTGTGCCTAGGAATAAAGAGAGAAACGGGCTAGAAATTCTCAAAACAATATATGGGCATTGATTTGATCGCAGTCATCCTCATTAACAACCACATCCATTGGATCTAACTAAACCCTAAGGACAAGGCACAGTTATGGTCCTCTCTTCCCCCATGGTCTATACTATCCACTTCCTGTGATCCCCATGTACAGTGAACGTGGGCAGCAATGGCCACATGAATCAGCAGCACCCCCTAACTCCGTTTGCCTTCCTAATTCCCTTCTTCAGTTCCTCAATGTGGTCCTCTTCTTCCGCAAGGTCCAAATTCTCAACCATTTGGCAATTAATCTAACATGTCTGCAATATAACTTTTTCTTTTGAAAGCTAGAATCCAGGGATACTTAGCCCCTGACAAGTAAAGGTTGGTTTAAACAATCCTTATGGTCACACTAACATACAATTCTTATACTGGTAAGTGGTAACATGTCGAAAACATATGAAAAATAAATAACCACGTGTGCACATTCTCAATCATTCGGGAAATAATCAGATAACATATCTGCAATATATATATTTCTTCTCAAAGCTAGAATCCAGGGACACTTAGCACTTGAGAAGCAAATGATAATTTATACAATGCTTATGATCAACACTAAACATGCAATTCTTATACTACAGTTGATAACAAGTGAGAAGTATTTTTAGCTTATTATAATTGCACGTATAAATAGCCCATATATAAGGAAGTGAGTTTCAGTCATGTCAAAACAATCGTGTAATATATGTACACTTCACATCAGCAACCAGCCAACCACGATAATCTTTTACTTCGCAATTACTAAAAAACAGCTACTATGAGCAGTCCATCCAGACTAAAGACCTCGTAAGCACGGAGTTGTGTGGTGTAATTTATGACTCTAGATTCGACGTAACAAGTAACAACTATGCACCAGTTTTCATAACGAACGCATTTTCAGTTGATCTTTGTAGAATTGGTAGTGTATCCCTAAAAATCAAAGAAAATAGCTACTGCAGATTCTCCTAATTTAAGGGACGAAGGAAGCATTATGTGTGTGGAATGTGTAATAGTCGATAACTACACCAATGTTTTAGGAACAAAGCACTCCAGAAACTTCCACTGGCATAGGAGTTAGAATTCGTGGAACTCCCTGTTATAGCGATGGTGCATGTGACAACCTGTTTCAGTCATAGACGGGGATCGATAACTACACACGTGACTATATGCCACGATGCTCATTGCCTTTGAGGAGAACATGCACTAATTATATGTTGGAAACATTACAGATTGACCAACAGCAACCTGAAAATCATACGGTGTTTTTTTAATATAACATCAACAGGTTCTTAATTGTGGCTGCTACTAGTTCTCTTTCTTCAACAAAATAGTTTTCGATAGCCCCAAAGTTTACGAACAATAGATTGATAAGCTACTCTCTATGATTCTCAGTGCAGATTGACAAGGTAGTTCTATGTGCCTTGGTTCATGAACCATCAGTCCATGAAAAATTCTCTACACAGTACAATCCACACATAAAAGTAAAATAAAAGTAAAAAAAAATTAGCACCCCTATACCATATCATTATTCATGACAATAGTCTCGAATGATTGGCGAATCAATGACTCTGCTTCAAAAAGTCACGACAAAATAGATTCGTAATAGCCTGAGCGATTATAGTAGCTCCTCCGCTGATGATCATGACGCAGACTAGAAAACCATGCTGCAGACGGAGTAGACATTCTAACGAACAATCTAGAAGAAGATTTAAAGGCGATACGCAGAATAGTAGCATAATTTCCCTGTTACTATCACCAGGCACAAATTTAATTAGCAGATGAGGTGCTACGTACCGTCACTAAATTGGGCATTAGGCCAGAAGCAGCTGCAAAAATCATATACACAATCACATATAGCATCAGACAAATGGTTAAACAACGGCCTTCCACAAGCCAGCTGGTAGTACTGGAAATTAATGTAAATACATACAGCCAAGCAAACCTATATTAGCCAGCACTGCCCAGTCCTCAAAATAACTTGAAACAATCTGAAAACACTGCGAATAACACTAGCAAGAGAGCATGGATTCATGATAAAATATGTCGAAGACGGGATGCTTACAGCCTGCGCTTGCCCATTTCATTTTGCAGTAAGCCATGGCAGCCTTCGTGTCGACATATGACTGATCCCATGACGCGTAACACCCTTGGATCAGCACAATCACCACCATACACACGGAAATTAACAATTAACTTGAGGAAGGCGTCGGGCGAGCACCACGGCCGGGTCCCGGTTCTGGATGAAGTTGAAGCAGAGCCCGAGCTGCCGGAAGCAGGGGAACAGGCCGGGAGCCCAACAATGGCCCGTTCCGGGAACATGGCGCCGCACGGGAGCGAATCACCAGTACGCTGACGTAGAGACCATGGCAGTTGACAAGGTTAATAAGGACTTCGACCTTGACGACGAGCCGCTGCAGCCAGCGCGCGACCTTGGCGCGCTGCGCGTCCATGTAGCTGCAGTTGCAGCGGAAAGGGGCCGGGTTGGCGCGCGGGGAGGAAGTGGGACACTGCGACCGCGACGGCGTGAAGCTCCTTGATGCCCGTCCTGCAGCGGCCTACGGCCGCGTTTAGGAGGGCGGCGGCGCCGGCGTGACGGGAGCACGACAGCGCGGGTCGCGCCCTTGGTTGGGAGGCTGGGGAGGAACTCGTGTAGAGCCGCGTCGACAAGGCTGCTGATGCGGTCCATAACTACGCCTTAACCGAGGGCCCATGACCTCGCTGCGGCGGCGGCGGCGGGGGCGGCGGGGCCGATGGGGGAGGGCGGCGCACACGGTGGCGAGCATGCGGGAGTGCATGCCTCCGGCCACCGTGCCCTCTAGGAAGTAAGAACAACGTCGTTCTTCCGCCGAAGAGCACTGGGGCGTCGGCTCTACGGCCGGCGGCGGCGAGGGTTTCGGCGTGGGAGGCGGTGGTGGAAGTGGAATGGGGATCGGTGTCTGTTCGTTCGCTTGTTGGCCAAATGCCCCAAGTGGATTGCTCACGGGCCCATCAGGCAGGCAGCTTCCATTGTCACGACGAATCGTTATTTTGGGCAAATTAGCACAGTACTAACTGAGAAATTTTGTCGTCTCAAAGAAAAAAAAAACCTGAGAAATTTGTCTAAGTCGACGCTCGCCACCAAGACTGCCAAGAACACACGTGATTTGAAGTCGAAATGATGAAGATACAAACAAAGTTAGACAACTATGTATATGTTCAAGGACTCGATACATGTCTCTGCAATGGACTGGACCAAGACTGTACAGGAGCTTATTCTTTGGGCAATCCAATTCATTATGCGTGTTGGTTGTTAAATTGAGTTGAAAATTCTGCACTAAAAGATAAATCGACATAAATTGAATTTGAGATATACAGGAGTACGCTTGGTCGTGGTCGCCATTGCTGCCGTCAGGACGCGGAACATGAGGTCGTGGTCGCTTGGTCGTGGTCGTCACCGCCGCCGTCTAGGCACGGAACACGTGGTCGCTTGGTTGTGGTCGCCATCGCCGCTGTCTGGACGCGGAACATGTGATCGTGGTCGCTTGGTCGTGGTCGTCGTCGCTGATGCCTGGATGCGAAACACGTAGTGGTGGTCACCACCGCCGTCGTCTGGACATAGAACAAGTGGTCGTGGTCGCCTCCGCCTGGGCGTGGAACACATGGTCGTGGTTGCCATCATATGGAAGCGGAACACGAGGTCATGGTTGTATAGATGCGGAACTTGTGGTTATGGTCGCCACCGCTGTTGGAAATTGCCCAGGCCCTTCCTCGCCTCCCCTCTCCCTTCTATCCCATTTTCGTCTTGTTGCCTCGAGCACCTCTGTCGCTTCGCTGACTCGTCTTCTTTGGTCGCATGGAGACAATTGATCACCTTCTTTTGCACTGTGTACTTGCGAGGGAAACTTGGTTCAGAGTTCTAAGGCGTATTGGCTTCCCCAACATCGTTTGGATCGTCCTTTGTGGACTGGTGGTTAAGGTCGAGGAAGAGGATACCCAAACCAAGACGGCGCGGGTTTTACACTTTCATTATTTTGGTCGCACGGAGGCTTCGGAAAGAACGGATCAAACGAGTCTTCGAGTTTCAAGTTCTCCAACCGGTCGCTCAAGCACAAGAGGTTATCGATGAGGCGTCAATCTGAGCGGCTGCGGGCATTTCCAAACTTCAAGAGCTAGTCTTCCCTCATCGAGCTTAGTTTTTAGGTCGTCGCCCGTCTGAACCCGTTTAGGCTGGGTGCTGGGGGCTTACTCTTAGGCCCGTTCTTTTTGTTTGCTTCTCCTTCCAACTCTTCAGTGTTGTAACTTTTGTAGTTTTCACTTTGTTTATTTGTAATCCTGGTTGTATTGGTCGCTTTGTAATAAACGTCTTCTCTTCTTAATGAAAAACGTGCTCAGCACGTTCTCCAAAAAAAAAAATGGGCACCCCCTCCAAAGCCATTGACCAACAAGCACAATGAGTTTTTTCGCTTAATGTGAGATGTAGTAGGTATAGAGTGTTGGAGCATCTTTCCTTATCAATTTAATTTTTTAGTGAGTTGCTCAGTGCATGCAACTCAATGTAGATGTCTCACGAAAACAAACCTCAATAATTGTCGAGCTTAAAGCGATGTCGTTTAAGATGTCTATATTAAAAAGGAAACGCGTATGGGTAAGAATAAGATTACAACAACTAATGGGCCACTAATGATTGCAGGCTTAACTTTACAGAACTACTAAAACATTGTTTGTGCTTCTCTTGATGTCCAAGTTTACCGTGAATAGATCACGCTTTGAGAGGGAGTGTAAGGTTACTTCAGAGTGAGTTTCATCATCATTGATAGTAGGTGTCATCTCAATATGTTTTATGATGCAGTAAGAGATAAGGAGAGCGATGAAAGTAGTTCTGAAACCATCTGTGTCATTCTAATATAATTCGTATTTTTGCATGCACTTCTTAAAAATCAAATGCATTTAACCATCGAATTAATAAATATCTTGGTGCTTACGCGTGTGGCATTCTTTGAAACAACAAAGTAAAAGCAGTTATTTTCACTAGCCTAAGCAAGAATGATAGATTACTTTCACATATAGTAGTAGTGATCTGGTCATTTGAATTCGTGCAATAATTCCGTGACCCTGTTATTCTTTATTAGCGAAATTTGTAATCAGTTAGGGCATCAGTGACACAAAAAAGAATGAACGGGCCCGACAGCAAATGACCTGGTTCAGACATTTGGCCCAATAACGGTGAACCCTAAAAAGCAGCAAGTGGCGGAATCCGGAAGGCAACTCCTCACTCGCCGCCACTTCTCGTGACTCCCCGCAGCTCGAAACCCTTCGCCGCGGCCTCGGCGCCGCCGACGGGCATGGATCTGAGCGAGTTCCGCTTCGTGGGCGTAAAATTCGTTCCCGACTTCATCGACCAGAATGAGGAGGCGGGTACGGCGCTGAAGTACGCGTACGAGTCCCTCCCCTCGCCGCCCGTCACCGCCGACGCGCCCCTCGCCGCCGCCGTCGCGTGGTCCCGGGCGCCGACCGACGGCGTCGACCGCATCAGCAGCCTCCCCGACCAGATCCTGCGCAACATCGTCTCCCGCCTCGCCGCCAAGGACGCCGTGCGCACCGGTGCGCTCGCCTCGCGCTGGCGCGGCCTCTGGTGCTCGGTGCCCCTCGTCTTCACCGATGCCGGCCTCCTCCCGGAGTGCAGAGAGAAACCGACGTGGCGGCCGGACTTCAAGAAAACGCTCGGCATCAACAACGCGGTTTCCAGCATCCTCAAAACGCACCTGGGCCCCTTCCGCTGCCTCCAAATCACCTGCTGCTACATGGACACGGACAAGAAGCAGCTCAAGAAATGGATGCAGCTGATCGCCGACAAGGGCGTCCAAGAACTCGCCTTCATCAACCGCCCGTGGCCGCTCGACCTCCCTCTCCCTGCCACGCTCTTCAGCTGCACCTCACTCACCCGCCTGCACATCGGCACCTGGAAGTTCCCCAACACCGCAGGCCTTCCCGACGCCGCCGCGTTTCCCCATCTCAAGGAGCTCTTCCTCAGCTTGATCACCATGAAGGGTCGGGACCTCGCCTTCCTGCTCGACAAGAGCCCCGTCCTGGAGTCCCTCACCATCATCGTAAGCAAGACCGATGTGTGCATCTCCCTGGTTAGCCTCAGCCTACGGTGCCTGCAGCTGGGCTTGTCTTCCTTGGGAGACATCGCTGTGGCAGATGCTCCTCGCCTGGAGAGGCTCCTTCTGTGGATGACGCAGCGCCGTCGTGTTGGGGGCACCAATGCCACCAAGTTCTCGAGGATCAAGATTGGCAACGCGCCCAACCTGAGCATGCTTGGATACTGGCATCCGGGACAGCACGAACTGCAGATCGGCAACACAATCATCGAGGTATATAACAATACAAGTCTCAATCCTAATTTCCATTCTGCTCTGTACTTGTGCCAGTATGAATACGTGATCTTAATTTCTGATTCAGTGCATTGCACTTGTACATTCGCATCGCAGGCGGGCACAAAGTTCAGCCCAAGTACCATCATCACGAGCGTCCGGACCTTGGCTTTGGAGGTGCATTTTGAAATCCGCAATGAAATCAAGACAGTGCCTTCTTTCCTCAAGTGTTTTCCCAACGTCGAGACACTCCATATCAAAGTAAAAAAACCTGCCATCCTTGCTTGTTTCATTTGACATTTTGCACTGCCACCGCTTGCTTTACAAGCATGATCAAGCTCAATTTGCTGCCGTAAGGATCATAACTATATGCTTTGATCTTATTTGCAGTCTATGAAAGTTGATAAGCCCACTGGAAAGGTCAAGCTCAATTTCTGGCAGGAGGCTTGCCCTGCTGAATGTGTCCAGCATGTCAAGACGTTGGTGATTCATGAGTTTAAGGGGAACAAAAATGAACATGCATTCATCAAGTTCATTGGGGAGAGAGCACGGGTGCTGGAGAATTTGGTGATTGTGCCATGCCGTGAATCTTTCTTTATGTGTTCGGAAAGTAGTCTTGATGCCAGGATGAGGCCGTTTCTTACTGTGAAATGGGGCAGTAAAAAAATGAAGGAGCTCCACACCAAGTTTCTATTCACTCCTACTACTTGGAGTTTCGGCATGGGAGTTGATTTTTCATGTGCAGATCCTTTTTACCTTGACTGCGTTGACCTGCCTATCGATCACTGAGCAACTAGTTATGAAAGTTTACATCTATCTTTATAACATTCAGAAGGTTGTACGTGTTTAAGTCAATTGGATGAATGGCTTTATATGTTTAAGTCAATTGGTAGCTGTCTTCCTCCTGAAAAACCTACTGTGGTGTAAACTTAATAACTTGGTACTATCTGGGAGCTCGGCATGAGCTGCTACATAATTTCATCATTCATCTGTGCTCTTTGTTGATATGTTGATTTGCTCTTCAACATATTTATTGTGGGATTTATTGATTGTTCATTGTGGACAAAGCTGGTAATGCATGGTGTTTTGGAGTTACTGTACTGCAAATTTTGTTATGTCTGCGTTGAATGTAGGGTCATGGCCGATGAGTTATTCGGTGATATGGTGGTTCCTATAAGCGTGTTCTGTGTGAATTATATATGTATCTTGTTCCACTGTTCTGTGAGGAGTGGCTTGAATAAGCCAAGGCTCATCCAATTATCGTCCTAGTGTAAAAATGTTTCTTGACATTGCAGTGCCACAAAGTATAATCAAAATGTTTTGCGTCCCATGTCTATTCCTCAACTTTGCTAGAAATTTGAGTAGCTTGAATGATTTCCTGTGATATTCAGACATGTGTTCTACCATTGATACAGGATTGTTGTTCTATTAATTCCATTTTACAAAAGAAATGCTGTTGCCACTGATGAGAAGACAGGCAATGGAAGCTCGGAATATCAGATTGTATGGAATATGATAATGCTTGTGTTGCAGCTGTGTTCTCTTTTAGCAGCTTAAATCGCTCTGGTTGTTCCTATGTTGTCTAGTTAATCAAACAGCTATGTTTCGGTGCAAGCAAAAGGAAAACTAAGTGACTACAGAAACTTAGGTCGTGCTAAAATTTCAAGGTATGTAGCTGTCTGGGGTTCAGATGGTGGAAAGATAGCAAATCATCAGGCTGCTGAAAAGTAGCTAAGCTTGTTTGTATATCGGAACTGTTACACGGCCGATCTGGAGCTTGGAGTTGTAAAAGCATGGACTGGCCGTCTCCCTCCCACATGTGCATGTCTAAAGCCCCAAATCCATTGAAAAACCAGAGCCATTGAAAAATGCTCACAATCCTCACAAATCTCGTAGGAACCACCTATTCACACATCTACGAAATTATTTTACTGACAAAATAGGAGTTGTCATAGAAATATCTAGAGGGAGCAGTAGAGATGAGATTTATGAACGACAGAAATATACTTGCTCTATTCAAGTTTATTTGGCAACGAAACGGAAGTGAACAAGAACGGAGGGAGTGTGTAACACGCGAGTGGTTGTTTATGGGCCCGAGAGGTTCGGACATTTGGCCCAACAATGGAAAACCCTAAGCAGCTCTCCACAAAGCTACAAGGCCCGCCTCTACTGCGCTTCGCTCTGCTGAGTCTTTTACGTGTATGCCATTAAAAAGTTGCTGGTTACGTGTGTGCCACAAAAAAGTTTCAAGACACCTATATGCCATGAGCTTAACTTTCGATTACCCGTGTGCCATTCCGTCCACTTTTCAGGCTAACGGTGTCAAACCCACGGGTGAAATGACCATTTTATCCCCTGTGGGCCCCACCAATCTTCTTCTTCCTCCCCTTCTCCTTGCTCCTTTCTCCCGAAGATGACACGGGCTAGGCACTCCTCCCCGCTACCCATCGGCGGTTGCCCTTGCGCGAGCGACATTTCGCCTCCACCGAGCCGCCCGCGTCCTCCCGTCCGGCGCGCCGCAACCTCCCCTGCCGCCGGCGAGCAAGGCCAGTCCCGTTCCTCAGCCCCGAATCCATCTGCCGCCTCTCCCACGTCGAATCGCGGTCGATTTGGATTGTTCCTTGCCGAATCCAAGACCTGCCGCCGCCATGGACTTGTCTTCCCCGACGCCGACTGCCTCTAGCCTCCCGCCCTGCACGCGCCCCGCCCTGCACGCGCCCCCGCCCTGCACGCCTCCCGCCCTGCACGCGCCCCGCCTCCCGCCCTGCACGCGCCCCGCCTCCCGCCCTGCACGCGCCCCGCCATGGCCACCGCGACCTACGCCGAGGGCGAGCTCGTCGTCACCGTGCCCAAGGGAGCCAGACCCGATGACGAGGACGGCGCCGATGGGGGGACCGTCCTCGGAGGCGTCGGCGCGCGTTGAGCTCCCGCGGCCGGCCATGGCGGGCGCGCGTCGAGCTCCCGCGGCAGGCCATGGTGGCGCGCGTCGAGCTCCGCGCGGCCGGCCATGGCGCGAGTTGCGCCGCCTCCCAGTGGCGAGCGGACGGCCAGCCCGCCTCCGCCATCCCCGTGCGAGCCTGCTCTGCCAGGGAAAAAGGAGAAGGGGAAGAGGAGGAAGAAGAGGGGGCCAGGGGCAAAATAGTCTTTTGCATCCGTGGGTCCCACCTGTCAGAGCCCCTAAACCGTTAAAATGGATGGAAAAGTGAACGGAATGGCACACGCGTCAACAAATTTCGAGCTCATGGCACACAGGTATGTGGAAACTTTTTTGTGGCATGTACGTAACTGGCATCTTTTTTAATGGCATGTAGGTAAAAGACTCCGCTCTGCTTCACTCGCCGCGGCTTTGGCTCAGCTCGCGGAACGCCACCGGCCAGCACCAAACCTCTCTCGGGTGCCGACGCCGGCGCCGCCGGCGAGGCGTGAGCATGGACCAGCAACCACTCACTAGCGTCAGCTCGCGGGGTATGCAGGCCATCCTGCAGCGCCAAGACGACGAGCGCAACCGCTGGTGGACACAGCTCGGCGAGAGCACCCACATGGCGCTCTTCCTCGCGCTCGAATCCCTCCCCGACCCGCCTGTCTCCCGCGCGGCGCCCCTCGCCTTCGCCGCCGCGGCGTCACCCCCCGGCGACGGCGCCGACCGCCTCAGTCCCCTCCCCGACGGGATCCTCTGGAACGTGGTCTCCCGCCTCCCCGCCAAGGACGCCGCGCGCACGGGCGCGCTCGCCTCGCGCTGGCGCGGCCTCTGGCGCTCGGCGCCCCTCGTGCTCGTCGACGAGCACCTCCTCGACGGCGACGCCGGCGTGCGGCGCGTAGCGGTCGGGGCCGACGACGACGCGTCGCGCGCTGTCGTCGCCGCGGTGTCCGGCGCGCTGGCCGCGCACCCGGGCCCCTTTCGCTGCGTGCGCCTCACCTGGAGCCACATGGCCTCGCACCAGGCCGAGCTTACGCGGTGGCTGAACCTCCTCGCCATTAAAGGAGTCCAAGAACTCGACTTATCAACCGCCCTGGCCGCTCGAGCTTCCCCTTCCCGCCGCGCTCTTCAGCCTCCCCTCCCTCACCCGCCTGCACATCGGCATTTGGAGGTTCCCAGACACCGCCGCACTCCAGAGCGCCGCCACCTTCCCTCACCTCCGGGAGCTGTTCCTCACCTTGGTACTCATGAAGGACAAAGACCTCGCCTTCCTGCTCGAGAGGAGCCCCGTCCTTGAGGTCCTTACCATCATCTCAAGCCGGACCGAATTACGTCTCCGCCTTGTCAGCCACAGCTTGCGGTGCCTCCAGCTCGTCATGTCTCCCTTGGCCAACATCGCCATGGTGGACGCTCCTCGCCTGGAGAGGCTATTTCTGATAGCAACCGTGGGCTGTCGAATTGGGGGCAAAAAGCATTCGAGGATCCAGATTGACAATGCACCCAACCTGTGCATGCTGGGATATTGGCAGCCGGGACAGCACCAACTGCAGATGGGCCGTGCTGACATTCAGGTGCTGCGCTTGCTTTGCTCACCGTCATGATTTTACTTGCTGTTGCTACGCTGTAATGAGTGCCGATACCTGATTACAGTTTCTGTTTCGGTGCATTGCATCTGCACATTGGCATTGCAGGCAGAGGCAGGTACTAAGGTGAGCTCGAGCACCATCGTCCCCAGCATCCAAATCCTGGGTTTGGAGGTGCAATTTGAAGTCCGCAACGAAGTCAAGACAGTGCCTGCCTTTCTGAAATGCTTTCCCAACGTTGAGACGCTTCATATATCTGTAAATTTTGTCAACCCTGCTGTTTCATTTGATAATTTGCATCATCGGCATCAGTCGATCGGCATGACCACTAGCTTACTACCATTCTTAGAAATGTTATTTCTGTAGATTAACCACCGGTAGCTGAAATGAATTATGTTATGTGATTCAATTTGCAGTCAATGAAAGTTGATGAGCCCACTGGCAAGGTCAATCTCAAATTCTGGCAGGAGGCTGGCCCGGTTGAATGTGTCCAGCGGCATGTGAAGAAGTTGGTTTTCCATGGGTTCCAGGGGAAGAGAAGTGAGCTAGCATTCCTCAAGTTTGTGGCCGAGAATGCGCAGGTGTTGGAGAAGATGGTGATTGTCCTGTGCACTGAAAGTTTCTCTTTGGAAAATGATGTGAATGGGAAGCTGAGGCCACTGACTTCTGCAAATTGGGCTTGTAAAGGATTTCAGCTGACCATCTTAAAGAGCCCAGTCTGTGAAGAAGAATCCCCGTGCCCCTGGAGTTTTCGTATGGCATCTGAATTTTCATGTGGCGACCCTTTTGACCTTGTGACTGCCAAACTTACCAAATGTGACTCTTCGTTTCGTTGTCCTTGAATTCGCTGATATATGCTAAGCTACTGCTTGTATTTTTCTGTTTTTGGACAAAAATTTCATAACTAATTCGTAACACCTCCTCTTGCTCTTTACCTAGGATTTTCTTTTTTATGATAATCAGAACGAACAATATTTCTGTTCCTAATATGAAAATTGGACAATGCTATATGTGCTCAAGAACAATGAGTCTGATATTATGGACCACACGTGAAATTGCCTAGATGTGTAGAAATTTCTTCATATTTCTTTAATCTAATTATGCTTGGATGATGTCTTGGACACGTCAGGCACAGCTAGGAAGGTGAGCCATTGTTTTATAAGAAAAACATTACTACTTAGATGAGCTTCTACACTCCACATAGTAGCTTCATACCTCTACTCAGTCCTGATCGTCCCTTATCTCTGATCATCGTCTGTTTCTTTCTCTCATCAATTAGTTGACGTAGGTAAGTTTGTGTGTACCCAAATGCGATTTTGGACTTGTCATGGGACAAGTTCAAGGATATGCTTGTACAATTTGCAAAATCATTGACTTCGATGACACCGCAGAACAAGTTCAAGGACGTGTTTCTCCGATTTTGCGTTTTTCATGGACCTACGCTGTACTACGGAACAAGTTCAAGGACTCCAGTGTATTTTACTTTATTTTTAATTAGGCACAGAATATAAACTCAAAATCCAATACAATTTTTGGAGCTAGAGATGTGATAAAAAAACCATGACTGTATAAACAAGGGTCATTTATCCAACTTCATAACACGTCGAGGAAATCAAACTGACAGTACATTGTCTTAGCAATAGCATAAAAGTACACAAACAAATACCCCTGAGCTGAAGGAGACTGAAGACCAGAAGGAAGCAAAAGGAAATGACTCCCAAGTCCCAACAGAGAAGTACTTGAAACAAAGAGAGGGCTTGTCGACTTATGGTCTACTTCTCCAAAAAAATGTAAAAGCATCTAAGTCTTGTTGTATTTTGAAGTCTCAGATTTTCAGTCTTATTTGTGAGAAATTATTCCCAGCATTATCAGTAGGACACTTTGGGCCCGAGAGCAGACCAGTTCGGACATTTGGCCCAGCAACTCGGAACCCTAACGAATCAGCACACGCCCGCACGAAAGGAAAGAACGCAGCCGCCTCCGCCCAACTTTCAAGCACTTCCTTCACTCGCCGCTGCTGGCCTGCTGCTCACCAAACCCCACTTGGCGTCATGCCTCCACGCCGCCGGCCGGCGAGCTCGGAGCAGGAGCCAATCATCGGCATCAGCATGAGTGAGATGCAGGCCAGCATGGAGCAATCCAGCGGCCGCCCAGAGTCGATGGGGATCGGCACGGCGCTGTTGCTCGTCTACTTGTACGGCTCCATCCCCGAGCCACCCGTGTCCCGCGCCGCGCCTCTCGCCTCCGCCGCCGCCGCGCGGGCCCCGGCCGACGGCGTCGACCGCATCAGCCGCCTCCCCGACGAGGTCCTCAAGAACGTCGTCTCCCGCCTCCCCGCCAAGGACGCCGCGCGCACCGGCGCGCTCGCCTCGCGCTGGCGCGGCCTCTGGCGCTCCGCGCCCCTCGTCCTCGTCGACGAGCACATCCTCCCGGACGGCATCCCGCCTGAGCGGATGGCGCCCGGAGGGGACGACCTCTCGTCCAGGGCCGTCGTCGTCCAGGCGTCCCGCGCCCTGGCCGCGCACCCGGGCCCCTTCCGCTGCGTCCACCTCACCTGGAGCAACATGGCGTCGCACCAGGCTGAGATCGAGAGCTGGCTCAAGCTCCTTGCCGCCAAGGGTGTCCAGGATCTCGTCTTTATCAACCGCCCATGGCCGCTGGACCTCCCTCTCCCCGCCGCGCTCTTCAGCTGCACCTCCCTCACCCGCCTACACCTAGGCGTCTGGAGCTTCCCGGATACCAGTGCTCTCCCACGCTCCGCTCGCTTCCCCAACCTGAAGGAGATCATGCTCAGCTTGACCGTCATCAAGGACCGAGACCTGGCCGTCCTCATTGAGAGAAGCCCTGTCCTAGAGGTCCTCAGCATCTTGGGAAGCATTCTGGCCGGGGTTCGCCTCCGCCTGGTCAGCCGTAGCCTGCGCTGCGTGCAGGTGGGCATCGCTGCCTTCGCGGATATCTCCGTGGTGGATGCTCCGCGCCTGCAGCGGCTCTTCGTGTGGATGCTGGTGGCTCCCAGCCCCAGGTCGAACAGAATGTGCTCTAGGATCAAGATTGGTCATGCACCCAACCTGCGCATGCTGGGATATTTGCCGCCGGGCAGTCTGGAGCTAGAACTAGGCAACACCACCATCAAGGTTCAGTCATCGCTTATCTGCCATTGCTAATTTCCATTATGTTTCATTCTGTATTTCTTGTATAAGTATCAACCGTGTGCACGTGTGCATTTGGACCTTTCCATTGCAGGAGGGTACTGGGGTGAGCCCAAGCACCACTGTCTCGAGTGTCCAGACATTGGCTTTGGAGGTGCAGTTTGAAGACCGCAATGAAGTCAAGATGGTGCCTTGTTTCCTCAAATGCTTTCCCAACGTCGAGACGCTCCACATCTATGTAAAATTTATCAACACCCTTTGACTTCATTTGCATTTTGCATCACTGATGTCGCCGCTAACTCATTAGCATGATCCAATCTGTTATCTATTGTTTAATTGGTTTGTGGTACGACTCAACACCATATAATATAGCTAGCTGAACAATGTATGTTCTATCTGATTTTTCAGTCAGCAAAGACCCAGAATCCCACTGGCAAGCTCAATCTCAAGTTCTGGCAGGAGGCTGGCCGTGTTCAGTGTGTTCAGGCGCACGTGAAGAAGTTAGTTTTCCAAGAGTTTAGAGGGAAAAAAAGCGAGCTAGCATTTCTCAAGTTCATCGCTGAAAAAGCTCTGGTGCTGGAGAAAATGGTGATTATGGTGGCGTCTGAATGTTTCTCTTCGGTTGATGATGTCAGTGCCAAACTGCAGACTTTGACTTCTGCAAGATGGGCAAGAGAAGACTGTAAGCTCATTGTTTTCAAGAGTCCAAACTCTAATCCTGGACCGCCTGCTTGGCATTTCAGGATGTCATCAGATTTTTCAGTTATGGATCCATTTGATCTGTTGACCGCCGGTGCAGAACTCAGCAGCAGTGCCTTTACGCCTCGTCATACCACCACTCTGAGGTGATAGCTGTCTGCATGCTAGCTATGAAGCTAAGGCACTGTTTTTGGTTGTTTCCTTGTGTTACATAAAGATTCTGAAGTGCTTAACTAGTTTGCATGGCTGTGAGGTTGAAGTTAATTAGTAGCACTGCCACCACTCCTCTTACAACCATACAGCTGTTGTGTAGACCTGTTATTTGATCAACTGGTATCCGTATTTCTCGAGATTTCTTTAGCAAAAGGTTCCTGCGATGCTACATTGCATAACTTCTGCCAAAAAAAAACCTGATGGGAATAATGACAACTTGAGAAATGTTAAATTGTTTCATAACTTAAGCAATTTTGAATCCAGTTTGATTAATTTGTCATGCGGTATGTTGTGAAATGGGTGTTACTCATTTCTTTTATTTATTGTCTATTTGTCTTCAACTCCGGGGCATGAACATGTTTGACCAGTTTCCATTATATATGTTGATAGGTCTAGTATGTTTGCCATTTTTGAGCGGAAGTATATCTTAAGCATCAGTTGTAAGTGCCTTGCGGTGTGGCTGACTGGCTGTACAAGTGAGTGGAAGTATGATAGGCAAATGTTTTTTTTTTAATAAATCGCTTACAAATCTATGTTACTTTAACTTCACGTGATATATTATAGTAGCTGAAAGTTTGTCCTCAAACTGTTCCTCAAATAAGCAAAATATGGGGTAGTATAAATGATTTTGGATGTATAATGATTTATCAAACTAGTTGCAGATCTTGGTTGTCTAGTGATTCTCGTACAAGTGACCGTCATGGAATGAATGCTAAGCCATAAATTGCATCGCTTTTTTTTTCCTTATTTGCTACACCTTTAGTCTGGAATTAGAACTGCTCATATTTGATGTTTTCTTTGGCGATCTAGTTGACATGATTACCATGGTTCTTGCTGATACAACTATGGATTCTTTTTATGATTGTTGGGCATAACCTAACCTCCAAACATGTATCTAGATTCTTATTTCCTCAGTGTTGACGGTCACCATAAACCAACAACTTCTTTGTCAACTGCCAATGTTCCTAGATTATAGCTTTGGCAAGCTTGCATTATATATATTTTTCTAGGATTTTGAAGTGTAAATTTTGCATCGTAGGCAGTGTTTGTAGATTAGCAAAAATTTATATTTCAACTATATCACCCATGTTTGGCCTCAGTTATTGTGTACATTAGAAGAATTTTGGGTTTGGATAACACTTCCTATACTTGGTATCTGCTGATTTTCCCACTGTTGCAAGCTGAAATTGTACCCATAATCTCTGCGAAGTCATAAATTCTGTTTCTTTGTTACGTGTTTGCTTCATCCGTAGTTTTGAAGTGGAATTGTTCGTGTTTGGAATTTGCTCTTTGGTGATCTGAAGGCAAGGATTGTCAGATGTGGCTAATACAAAGTGCAAATTTTGGACATGATTGATAAGCATGATCGAAATCCAATAGCAGACATATATTGTGCCACCATGATGAGCAATAACCCCTGATATGTTGAGTGCTGGCATACCTGATAAAAGAATTTGTTGAGAGCTGACTACAAACTGGCGTTTTAATTCGTTTGTCAACTGCCAAGTGCTCCTATTCTATAGTTCTGAGAGACATCTACTATGCATGCAGCTACCAGCTAGGTCAAGTTTTTTTTTTTTTGACAGTTTTACTTGGAACATAGTTTGTCATTCAGGCATAAGTAATGAGCAACAATACTAGATTGGCTCAAGTTTCTTATATTTCACCATTATATTATCTGTATTTGCCTCATTTATTCCACTAATCAGCAGAATATGGTGTAGGTGTATCATACATAATTCTTATACATGAAGTCTTCTAACTTGTCAACTCCAGGTACAGATGCAGGCTGAAAATCTTGATGGAATGTGCAACTCGAATACTCAAATCGTATTGATACTTCACACCTTGATAGGCCTGGACAGAATTGTTACTTGTAGTTCTAGAGGAAATTTAATATGACAACATTGACTTTGTTTGTTGAACTTTAACCAACAATATATATTTAAGTAACTAGTTACCTAAAATGAAACGAGTATCAGTAAATCTATCACCGAAAACACTTTAAGCTTAACTTGTACATTAAGCTATTCACATACGTATTTATAGAAAAGACAAATAATCAAAGTAATAAAAATAGTCAACGGCGTCATACATTTAAAACCGGAGGGGGTATTTCTTTTGCTGACCGTTTACTCTGGTAACCATGGCATGTATTGTTGGAATCGGTTCCGCTGACGTCGAAGTCACGGGACTTTGTCACTGACATGTGAGCTCTCCTTCTAGAGGGCTCACATGTCAGCCACAAAGTCACGGCTGACTTCATGTCAGGGGATCTCAATCCTGTATTGTTCAGTCTGATTATGTGTTTCCCACATTCAGCGTTTATGTGAATTTAGCGAAAGAGGCACCAGTGTTTCCTTTTCATCGTTTTATGTGAATTTAGCTGCATGCCTGGATTGGCCCTGTGCTTGCAGCACTCTGTGGAGCCACCTCATTCAGCGGCGACTTTCAGTTTAAAGGCAGCTTTGTAATAAGATCCCAAGAGATTTTCCATCATTTGGGTGCGGTGAGCAGAAATTTTTTTTTTGGGGGGGTGGGGCGCAAAAATATCTTAAGTTGCTTGTTTTCAGTCAGAACTTAAAACTTTGAAGTAGCTGGCGCAAAATTTGAACACAATGAACATTCATCATATTTTCAGTGAGTAAAATGAACTGGCGATGTGCTTGAGTTGCTACCATCGAGTGAGTTGAAAGGGAATGCTTGTAGTAGAGTGTACATCTTTCACTGTCAAAAGAAAGAATGTTTGAATCAAAAACCGAATCTGATAATTATTTGTCCCACTAATCTAAGGAAAAATAATGAGAGCTAAAAAACTAGATCTCCCAGATATTGCACCAGAAGAAGCCGAAGCACATATTTGTACTCGTCACTGCCATATGTGCATTTTGGCAATCGTATTTTTTCCCCTCTATTTTTTTTTGAGGAGAATTTTTTCCGCTCTAATGAAAAAGATAAATACGCATAGGAGTACAAAAATACTATGGGCCCGACAGCAAGCGGTCTGGACATTTGGCCCAGCAAACACGGAGCCCTAAATGGAGCAAGCAGCAGCTCGGCTACCCTTCCGCCATTTGCTCAAAAAAAAATTTTAAAAAAAAGCGCTACCCTTCCGCCACCCACCCCTCCAGTGCCTCCACTCCGCTCCAGCCTCCACCACTCTGAGCTCTGCATTCGCCGCTACATGGCTCACCAAAACCCTCGTCGCTCGAACGGCTCACGGCCGGCGACCATGGAGCACCAGCCGTTCATGGGCGTCAACATGAGCGAATTGCAAGCCAGCCTGCAGCAGAGCACCGGCTTGGACTATCCAGATCTGATGGGGCTCGGCGCCGCCGTGGGCCTCCTCCTATTGTACGAGGCCATCCCGGACCCGCCCGTCTCCCCCGCCGCGCCCCTCGCATCCGCCGTCGCAGCGATGGCCCCCGCCGACGGCGTCGACCGCATCAGCCCCCTCCCCGACGGGATCCTCCTGGACGTGGTCTCCCGCCTCCCCGCCAAGGACGCCGCGCGCACCGGCGAACTCGCCTCGCGCTGGCGCGGCCTCTGGCGCTCGGCGCCCCTCGCCCTCGTCGACGAGCACATCCTCCCGCGGCACGCCCGGAGCCAGCGCATGGCGCCCGGAGGCGACAACATCTGGTCCAAGCTCGCCGTCGCCTCGGCGTCGAGCGCCCTGGCGGCGCACCCGGGCCCCTTCCGCTGCGCCCACCTCACCCGAGGCCACATGGCGTCGCATCAGGCCGAGATGGAGAGCTGGCTGCAGCTCCTCGCCGCCAAGGGCGTCCAAGAACTCGTCTTTATCAACCACCCGTGGCCGCTCAACTTCCCTCTCCCCGCCGAGATCTTCAGCTGCGTCTCCGTCACCTACCTGCACCTCGGCGTCTGGATGTTGCCGAGCACCGCCGCGCTCCCGCGCTCCATCCGCTTCCCCCACCTCAGGGAGCTCGTCCTCAGCCTCATCTTGCTGCTGAACAACCAAGACCTGGCGTTCCTGATCGAAAGAAGCCCCGTCCTGGAGAGCCTCACCATCATCTCAAGCCACACCATGTCTGATGGGTCCCTTCGCCTGGTAAGCCGGAGCCTGCGGTGCGTGCAGCTGAGCATGTGTGGGTGGGAGAACATTACCGTGGTGGACGCTCCTCACCTGGAGAGGCTCTTCCTGTGGATGTCGGCGCCTGACGAGCCCTTAAGGATTAAGATTGGCCATGCACCTAACCTCCGCATGTTTGGATATTGGCAGCCAGGAGACCACGAACTGGAGATCAGCAGCACCGCGATAAAGGTCCTAATTTCTGCTTGTGTGTCTGTTTGTCAACAATACATTGCCAGTATGTCATCTTTGTTGTCTCATTTAGTTGGATTTGCACGTTTGTTGCAGGAGGGCACTAAGGTGAGTCCAAAAACCATCGTCCCAAGCGTCCAGATCTTGGCTTTGGAGGTGCAATTTGATGTCTGCAATGAAGTCAATATGGTGCCTACCTTCCTCAAGTGCTTTCCCAATGTCGTGACGCTTCATGTCTACGTAAACTTCTTATCCTGATCTTGTCATTTTGCATTACCATGTCACCACTAGATTACTACTATGATTCGATTAGTTCTTGTTGTATGGCCCATAGCCGTAGGTACTAGGTACCCTGACATATGCGTTCTTTGATCTGTTTTGCAGTCGCAAGAAACTGATGATCCCACCGGCAATCTCAATCTCAAGTTCTGGGTGGAGCCTGGTCCTATAGAATGTGTTCAGTCTCATGTCAAGAAGTTTGTTTTCCAAGAGTTTCGTGGGAAGATAAGTGAATTAACGTTCCTCAAGTTCATTGCGGAAAGAGCGCAGTTCCTGAAAAAGATGGTGGTTACGGTGGTCTCTGGATGTTTCTGCTCAGTGCATGATGTCAATGCCAAATTGAAGCCTCTGACTTCAGCGAAATGGGCCAGTGAAGGCTGTAAGCTGATTGTTTTTAAGGGTTCAGTTTCTGATGGGGAATCTCCTGCTTGGTGTTTCCGCAGGGCATCCGATTCTTCATGTACGGACCCTTTCGACCTTGGGACGGCTGATGCTGAACTCAACAAAGATGCCTATGTGCTTCATCATTCCAGCACTCTCTGAGGTGGCCAACATTTATATTCAAGCTAAGCCACTCTTTGTGTTTTCTTGCATGAGCTTCAAAGTTGGTGAAGAATTCTACTAGCACGGATGATTTTTAACTAGTGTTGAAGTTAATCAGTAGCACTTTTTGTCTTCAGAAGCCTACTATGCTTCAACTATATGTTTTTCGGAGGAATTACATGTTATCTGCATGTCTTGTGATTTTGTCAAAAGCTGTTGCTCTGTTAAATTTTTGGGTGATGCTGTTGGGACTAATCTCTAATGAGAGTTAGGAAGCTATATTTGGTGTATACTGATTTTCACTGTTGCGAGCTGAAGTTGTACCAATAATCTCTGCAATAGCACACATATTGTGCCACCATGACGAGCAAATAATTAACCCCTGTTGTTGAGTGCTGGCATACCTGATATAAGACTTTAAATGTGGAGGGCTGACTATAAACTGGCATTCTGTTTGTCAACTGCCAAGTGCTCCTATTTTATAGTTCTGAGACACATCTACTATGCATGCAGCTAGGTCAAGTTTTATTTTTTGATAGGTTTATCTGGAATATTTTATCATTCAGTCATAAGTACTGTGCAATAACACTAGATTGGCTCAAGTTTTCTTTTATTTCACCAATATACTATCTGTTGTTGGCTTCATTTATTCAACTATTCAGCAGATATGGTTGGTGCAATCTGATTGCAAGGATTATCATGGTTGGTGCTGATGCAAAATGTGAATGTTTTACATCATCAAACTTGTAATCTTGTAGCGAATTACAACTAGTCATTGTACCATCATGATGAGCAAAAGAACACACTAGACATATTGGATTGCGGGTATATCTTTTTAAGGATCGATTCTGCGCGCGAGCGCGTATAAAATTACCCATCTTTACTGTCAACTGCCAATTTGTTCCTACCTAGATTGTTGCTTTGAGTTGAAACACTGATTGAGTCACTTTATAGGAAAAAATCCATTATTATTTTCGTATTTGCATTTATTCTAGTTGATGCGTCCTAGAACCTCAAATACTCAAATCCTACGGATGCTTAACACCTTTTATGATTCTCAATGATAGGCCTGGACAGATTTGTTACTTGCAGTTCTAGAGAAAATTGACCTTTTTGTTGAACTTTAATCAATTATGTGAAATGTGTATCACCAAAAGCAGTTTAAGCATAACTTGCATATTTAGCTATTTGCATAAATATTTATAGAAAAGATAAATAGTCAAAGTACTGAAAAAAGTCAACTTGCCATATATTTTAAATCGGCAGGAGTATTTCTTTTGCTAACCGTTTTACTCTGGTAATCATGGCATGTATTGCTCGGTCTGATTATGTGTTTCCACCAATAATTAAATAGCAAAAGAGGCACCAGTTTTTCCTTTTGAACGTTTGTGTGATTTAGCTGCATTGCATGAATCGGATTCAAAGGATGCCCTGTGCTCACTCTCTGTGGAGCCACCTTATTCAGCATCAACTTTCAGTTTAGTAAGGCAGCGTAGGAAAGCAGCTTTCTAATAAGATCCCAAGAATTCCATTGGAAATTTGGGTGCGGTGAACAAACATTGGAAATTTTTTTGTATTAAGTTGCTTATTTTCAGTCAAATCTAAAACTTTGAAGTAGCTGGCGCAAAACGTAAACAGAATGAACATTCATCATATGTTTTCAACGAGGTAATGAACTTAGGATGTGCTTGGCTTGCTACGTCGAGCAATCTGAGAGGAAGAGCTTGTAGAATGTCTGTCTTTCATTGTCTAAAGAAAATGTTTGAATCAAAACTCGAATCCAATAATTATTTCGCCCACTAATCTAACGAACAACAATGAGACCTAAACTTGATCTCCCAGATATTGCGCCAGAAGAAGCAGAAGCATAAGTTGTACATGTCACTGCCATGTGTATTTGTTTATTTTAGAACACTGCTAGGCAATCACTCTCGGAAAACAACACGTACCAATATTTTTTCTCTAAAGAAACAGAGAAATGCACATAGGAGTACAAGCAAATTCAGTCTGGACATTTGTCCCAGCAACGCCAGGGAGCCCTAAACAAGAAGAAGCTCAGCTATGCTGCTTCTTCCAGTGTTCCACCACACCCACCCACCACTCCACTCCGCTCCAATCCCGCCTCCACTTCGCTCTGCACTCGATGCTCCATGGCACCCCAAAATCGTGTCAAATGTATACTCCTACTTTATGACTTGTCTTTTCTATCTATATTGTCATTTGTTCCTACCAATATTGTTGCTTTGAGTCGAAACTCTAATTGGGTCGGCTTTATAGGAAAATTTTTTTTTTTACTGTAGTATTTGCATTCAAATTCTACTGATACTCCATACGGAGTACCTTGCATCGTTCACAATGATAGGCCTCGACAGGTTTTGCTTGCAGTTCTAGAGTAAATTTACTATTTCTTTTGCTGATCGTTTTAGTCGGGAAATCATGGCATGTATCGTTCGCTCTGATTCCTTGTTTACACCATATCATGTCTGGGCGCTAGAAGTGTCCCGTCAGGTTCGGTCTGATTTAGGAATCAATATTCAAAGGATATGCCCGGTGCTTGTAAAACTTTTTGTAGACGTAGCATTACTCCCTGCAGCGCTCTCTGTGGTGCCACCTCATTTAGCCGCGACTTTCAGTTTAGGAAGGCAGTGCAGGAAAGCATGTTCACCGCAGCATTTCCGATGGAAATTTGTGGCGAACAAAAACTGCAGGAATTTTATCTTAAATTGCTTGTTTTCAGTCAGAATTTTAACCTTTAAGTAGCTGGTGCAAAATGTTAACACAATGAATATTCATCATATTTTCAACGAGGTGAAATGAACTTGCGATGTGCTTGAGTTGCTACCATCGAGCGTGTTGAGAGCAAGGGGGGAGCTTGTAGAATGTTTGTCTTTCATTGTCAAAAGAAAGAATGTTTGAAAGAAAAACCGAATCCAATAATTATTTGTCCCACTAATCCTAGGAAAAACAATGAGAACCAAATTCGATGTCCAAGATATTGCACCAGAAGGAGCCAACGCATATATTGTATACTTGTCACTGCCATATGTATATTTTGGCAATCACTCGGGAAACAACTTTTTTTTTTCTCTAAAGAAAAAGAGACATACAGGAGTGGTACAAGAAATTATGGGCCCGACAGCATTTAGTATGGACATTTGGCCCAGCAACGCGGAGCCCTAAGGCTATCTCCAACGGTTCCGAGCACCCAAACCCATTTTACGTGCCCATTTTCTTCAACATACGACCCCAAAAAAGTTGCATCTCCAACGATAACACCCAAACTACCTTCCCTTCTCCTTCCTTGGCTCTTCGGCGACGAGCTCCGCCGCGCGGCGCAGAGCGCCGGCATCCGGATCCGGCGGCCGCGGCTGTCGACCTTGCTGTCGACCATACCCAAATCCCTTCGCCAGCGCCGGCGCCACTCGCCGCCGCCGCCGCAGTCGCGTGCCCTTCGCGCCGCAGCCACGCGCCTCCGGGCGATTCCGCCGGGGCCGCGGAGCCCACGGATTGGGACGCGAAGGGTGCGGCGAGGAGTAGGAGGGGAGATGTGTGTCGGCGGCGGCGGGGGAGATGTGGCGGAGGGGGAGGGGGAGATGCGGCGAAGACGAACGACGGGGACGCCCCCGCGCGCGTACCTGGTTGAGGACGAAGCTTTTGCCCTGCCGCGCGCGTCCGCCGTCGTCGTCGTCGCGAAGCTCCCGCGCGCCGCCGCCGCCTCCCGCTCCTCCGTCGTCGTCGCGGGGGTGGAAGGGGAGGGGAGCGCGGCGGGGGAAGGGGAGGGGAGCGCGGCGGTGGAGGTGAGCGCGGCGGTGGAGAGGGAGGGGAGGGCGGCGGGGGAGAGGGAGGGGAGGCCGAGCTTCACAGGACGGGCGAGGGGAGGGAGAACGCGGAGAGAGCGATGCGTTGCGGGGGCGGGGCGACGCATCTATGCGTCGCGCGGGGGGGGGGGGGGGGGGGGGGTGACTCCGAAAATGGGAGGCACTTTTGGGTCGTCCGTTGGAGAGGTTTTTTCAGTGTTTGCTGACCCATTTTCGGTATTATGTGGGAAATGAGTCAGCCGTTGGAGTTAGTCTAAATAAGCAGCAGCTCTGCTTCCAGTGTTTCCACCACCACCCACATCCACTCCACTCCACTCCACTCACTCCGATCCCGCCTCCACTTGGCTCTGCACTCGCCGCTCCATCCTCCATGGCACCCCAAAACCCTCGCCGCTCGGCCGGCTCACGGCCGGCGACCATGGAGCAGCAGCCAATGCTGGGCGTGGATGTCAGCATGAGTGAGATGCAAGCCGAGCTGCGGCAGAGCACCGGCCTGGACCATCCAGATCTGTTCGGGGCCGGCACTGCCATGTTCCTCATCTACATGTACGACTCCATCCCCGACCCGCCCGTCTCCCGCGCCGCGCCCCTCGCCTCCGCCGTCGCCGCGCGGGCCCCAGCTGACGGCGTCGACCGCATCAGCCGCCTCCCCGACCAGATCCTGCGGAACGTCGTCTCCCGCCTCCCCGCCAAGGACGCCGCGCGCACCGGCGCGCTCGCCTCCCTCTGGCGCGGCCTCTGGCGCTCGGCGCCCCTCGCCCTCGTCGACGAGCACGTCCTCCCGCGCCACGCCCGACCGAGCGCATGGCGCCCGGGGGCGACAACATCTGGTCCAAGCTCGCCGTCGCCGCCACGTCGAGCGCCCTGGCGGCGCACCCGGGCCCCTTCCGCTGCGCCCACCTCACCCGCGGCCACATGGCGTCCCACGAGGCCGAGGCCCAGCGCTGGCTGCAGCTCCTCGCCGCCAAGGGCGTCCAAGAACTCGTCTTTATCAACCGCCCCTATCCGATCAACTCCCCTCTCCCCGCCGAAATCTTCGGCTGCGTCTCGGTCACCAAACTGTACCTCGGTCTCTGGATGTTGCCGAGCACCGCCAAGCTCCGCGCTCCCACCGCTTCCCTCACCTCCGGGAGCTCGTCCTCGGCTTCATCTTGATGCAGGACCGAGACCTCGCCTTCCTCATCGAAAGAAGCCCCGCCCTGGAGAACCTCACCATCATCTCTTGCCAATCCGATGTATCCCTTCGCTTGGTAAGCCGGAGCCTGCGGTGCGTGCAGCTGGGCATGTGTTCGATCGCAAACGTCACCGTGGTGGACGCTCCTTGTCTGGAGAGGCTCTTCCTGTGGATGTCGATGTCTCAGCAGCGCTCAAGGATCAAGATTGGCCATGCACCCAACCTGCGCATGCTGGGATATTGGCAGCCAGCAGAACACGAACTGGAAATCAGCAGCACCGTGATAAAGGTCCCATTTTTGGCTTTGTATCTTTGTACGTTTGTCAATTACATTGCCATTATGTGATCTTTGTTGTTTCTCATTCAGTTGGATTTGGACATTTCCATTGCAGGAGTGCACGAAGCTGAGTCCAAGCACCATCGTCCCGAGTGTCCACATCTTGGCTTTGGAGGTGCAGTTTGGCGTCCACAATGAAGTCAAGATGGTGCCTACCTTCCTCAAGCGCTTTCCCAATGTCGAGACGCTTCATGTCTACGTAAACTTCTTATCCTGATCTTGTCATTTTTCATTACCATGTTGCCACTAGATTACTACTACGATTCGATAAGTTCTTGTTGTATGACCCATAGCTGTAGGTACCCCCTGACATATGCGTGCTTTGATCTGTTTTGCAGTCGCATGGTGCTGATGAGTCCAAGCTCGATCTCAAGTTCTGGCTGGACGCTGGGCCTATTGAATGTGTCCAGTCGCATGTCAAGAAGTTCGTTTTCCAAGTTTTCCGTGGGAAGAGAAGTGAAGTAATGTTCCTCAAGTTCATTGCGGAAAGAGCGCAGTTCCTGGAAAAGATGATTGTTATGGTGGTCTCTTCAGTTCATGATGTCAATGCAAAATTGAAGCCTCTGACTTCAGCGAAATGGGCCAGTGAAGGCTGTAAGCTGATTATCTTTAAGAGTTCAGTTTCTTCTGATAGGGGATCTCCTCTTTGGGTTTTCCCCATGGCATCTGATTCTTCATGTAGGGACCCTTTCGACCTTGAGACCGCTGGTGCTGAACTCAACAGAGATGCCTATGTGCTTGATCACTCAAGCACTCTGTGAGGTGGTGTCATCTACATTCAAGCCAGGCCAGTTTGTGTTTTCTTGCATGAGCTTAAAAGTTGGGGAAGAATTCTACTAGAATGGATGATTTTAACTAAGTGTTGAAGTTAATTAGTGGCACTAACTATCTGTTTTTGGGAGGCATTTAATGTTATCTGCATTTTGTAGTTTTGTTAAAAGCTGTTGCTCTGCTATTTTTCTGTGTGATGCTGGTGGTGGGAGTAATGAGAGTTAGAGAAATCTAAGCTAACGCTTTTTATCACAGTGTTTATTGGGATGCATGTTCTGTAATCAGCATAACTGATTTGTTTTGCATATTCTGCATCCTGAATCCTGGTTGATTCGTCATATTCCATTGTCAGCAAATCCAGGAACACGACTGGTTGATACTGAAGCTAATTGGTTATTTTCCATGCATTATGTTGTCTGAGTGTTATTGTTTTCTTTAAATGTAGCTTCAGCTGCAGGGTATATGTGGACATGCTTAACCAATTTGCAATACGTCCCTAGGTCAAGTATTTTTCTACTGTTTAAGTTTGGCTTTAGCATATATTTGCTATAGAGAGTGGGCAATATGTGGATTTGCTTGACCAATTTTCAATACTGAGCATTGTGGCTTAGAGAGTAGGCAGGGGCTTGTTCTCGAAATTGGATTGGATCAAATTTCTGTTACTTTCCTGTCCCATGATTTAGTTTATGTATGTTTGGCATCAATTGTTACTTAAATTAATAGAATGTGTGGTAGCATAAACGATTAACATGACATTTAGAGATGCCTGCGATAGTTACATATGTGAACTGAAAATAAGTTCATGATGCAAATCAGAATATAATTGCTTAGTGTGAAGTCATAAATTGCATTCAATTGTTCCGTGTTTGCGTTTGCGACCATTTTTTAGTGATCACATTAAACAATTGCTATGCGGTGGTTTTGATGGTAACAATTATCCTGGTTGTGCTGATGCAAAATGAGAATGTGTTACATTGATTGTTTGGCATGACCAAAGTTCCAATCATGCACACATGTTGAAGCTGTTGTGCTTGTACCAATTTGATGAGCAAGAACTGCTTCATTTGTGTTTAGTGATAGCAAATCTAAAAATTGAGTGTTGACCATGATGTGAACCTTTAGCCTTACAAAATACCATGTTTTCCTTGCTTTTAGCTTTGATGAGAAGTACAGATTGAGTACTTGTGATGTCGAACTTACCCAAATATATGGCTGAGCATTTGCAGTCATTGGCGTTGACAATTTTGAGAACCTAGGATTAATAGAATGCGCAACCGCACTGCCCAAATCTGTTTCATTCACATTGGTAGGCTTGCTTGCAGTTCTACCTGTGTGGTATTCCTGTTACAGACCACATGTTGAATGCCATAACCGGTTCGCAGTTCACACATGTATCTGTCACATGCTTGCATGCACTGCCTGATTTGAATTGTTGTAGCAGTTTATTTAACCACCGTGTGTTTTATGCATATCCATGCATCACATATTTTTTTAGGAGTTGGTATCCAAATGATTTCTGGTGTTGCACTCGCCGAAGAAAGCCGCATTCACTTGCAATGATGGCTTTCCTTCTTGAAAAGGCAGCATTCAGACGAGATCTTATTCAGCCACGAAATTTCAATTGTCAACTCAAACTTTTGAGAACTGTTACATTGAATTCTGATTCTTCAATCAGAACTTGATGCAAGTCTGATGCAATCCTTATCTGAACTTGTGGAGAGAGAGAGTGGGGTAGAAAAGGGAAGGGCAAGTCTGTATTATTGCATTTAACTGTCACAGACTCAGCGAGCTTGACATTTTAGTTGTAAAGAAAGATGTACTTTTTGCTCCGATATAAATTCATCATTTCTCTAGTGCTTTCAAAGAGCTAAGGCAGCGTATTGCAGCTGGGATTGCTGGCAGAAGTTTTCTTTCCTTTGCTTTGACAAAAGTTTGGCACCTGATTCAGATTTGGGTGGAATAAATTTTGAAACGAATGCAATCATGCTGAAATAGGCTTCACAGAGCTAGATGATCATGCCCGCCCATTCATCAGGGGTGCGATTGGTTGGCGATTGGTTGGTTGGACACTGCCTGCATTGCATGGCTGGGTGCATCATCTTTTGACATTCGCCGTGATTGGTTACCTGCACAGCTCCCCGGGCCTGGCCCTAACGATGCAAAAAGGTCCTCCAAACCTGCACCCCGAGAAACGAAAACCAAAACCGTTTCTCTGGAGCCAGGCCCTGACGAGCCGTGCATTGGACCAAAGGATTTGTTCTACACACCGCATTGAAGTCTAAGACCAAAGATCGACCTTGCGTCAGCTCTTGACCACATGCTAGTGAAATTTGGATGGATTTGGTGGTAACTCTACCTGGCCGTTGATGAGGTAAGCGCATCACCTTTGTGCTGGCTACCAATCAACATATGCATAGAGCCTGTCCCAACAACTGCAGCCTACCAAACAAAATGCTTGAAAACTATGCTGCATCCAAGTGGCCTGGCTCATTGAGGCCTGGCTGTGCAAATGCGATGCAGGCCAGGGACATCAAGAAACCAATCACGCCCCAGTGTAATGCCCATGGCCATGGAGGCTGAATTCCTTGCTTGCCAGTTACGTTAACACCGTGATCACGATGCGGCAGCACAGTTCTGCTGTCCCAAGTCGCTCGGCGAGCATGGACCTGCAGCGCCATGGCGGGCACGGGGCACCACCCCGCCATCGCGAGCCGTTCGTCTCCCCGACGCACCTGGCGCTCCGTGGCGGGCTCTTCTTTGCCCCTGCCTGACCCTGTACATGTACGACTCTCCATCCACGAGCCGCTGGTCTCCTCATCGAGGCCTGGATGGCAGCCGGAGGTGGTGAGCTGACCTCACGTCGCGCGCTGTCGTCGGCGCGGCGTCCAGCGCCCTGGCCGCGAACCCGGGCCCGCCTCACCAGGAACCAGGGCCGCGCACCGGGCCGAGATCGCGGGCTGGCTATACCCGGAGGCTTGAAACATGTTGTTGGGCTTCCTCGGAATCAGGGGTAAAACTGGAAAGCTTCAAAAAGGGCGAGGCAGAGCCGGTCCAAAACCCAGAAAAAAAGGCAGAGCCGGCGGCGACGCGAGGCAGAGACAGCCGATCCTTCTTCCACCGAAGTGCTCCGTCCGTCCTCGACGATGGCGCGCGTAGAGCACGACCCTGCGAAGGAGTGGCCTGACTCCGACGTGGAAGACGTCTCCGACTCTGAATTGGGCGATGCCCTAGCAGACTGGCTCGACGCCGTGGAGGGCCCTGACGGCACGGCCCGGCGCTCCTCCGCCTTCTCGAATGCCGGATGCGCGGCCGCGGCGCGGAGGCCGAACGCGCACGGCGGCGTGCTCTCCCGCCCCCTCCAGCCGCTCTCCAACCGCACCCAGAAGCTCGCCTCCCACGTCCGCGCAACTCCCTTGGAGGTATGCACATCTGCAATTTTTTTGTATATTTATTCTAACAATGTTTCATGTTTAAAATTGTATAACTAGCCCAACTTTGTTGTATAACTAGCTAAGAAAAAATTTGCACATGAGAATTTGAAACCCAGTCTACTAAAGATGGGGGTAAGACGTAGTCCCAGTGTCACATTGCTGGCAATGCTTATATATTGAGCTATATCGGTTCTAACTTTAGATTGTATATCAGTGTGAAGCTTTTCTAAAACACGATCCTAGTAAACATGACAGAGGTCGGGGTGACCTGTGGATGATATTAGCATATGTAAGTGTCGTGGTTGTGCTCAATAGTCAATATTCCTATGTCATGCCATGGATTTTGAATGATTCAGGAGTGGGAAGGAAGGATGAACGTGGGGATGTCGCATTCAGTAACGACTGCGATCAGGGAAAGCATAAGGGGTACATCCATTGGGAAGATAAGGAACAATGAGAAGGCCGATCGCGCTACTGTGGAACAGGTCTGTTATTTGTTTTGTCCTGTGCCATTTGAAGCTGAACACATCTGCCTGCCTGGCACCTGCAATCATTTTTTTTATACGGAGACGGCTGACAGGCCAAAGTTTATTCTCTTATAAAAGGATTAACCAAGTTCTTCCTGATGCTAAGTGCAGTATTGTTTGGTTTAAATTTATCTAGTACCTTGTGTTACACAAAAATACTCTGTTCTTATGCAGGCTATTGACCCAAGAACACGCATGGTTTTGTTCAAGATGTTAAATCATGGTATTTTTAATAACATAAATGGTTGCGTTTCTACAGGAAAAGAGGTAAGCACTATATTGCAGTGCATGTACTGCCAAACTATTTCCTTTGGTTTACGTATTTAACTTAACTGCAGACCAAAAAATTAGAAGATTAATAAATGACATAATACCTCCTAGATCTGTAAAAAGAATACATAGTATGTTGTACTATCTGCTGGTCTCAGTTCTCTATTTTCCTAATGGGTATATCACCTGGTTCCAATATTAGGATTCCTTTTTCTGTTCAGGCAAATGTCTATCATGCAACAAAGACAGATGGTCAGGAGCTAGCAATCAAAGTCTATAAAACCTCTGTCCTTGTCTTCAAGTAAGATTCCATTTTCTATTCTTGTTTGTTTCTCACTATTCATACTTGTTGAAACCTACTGCAGAAATGTGTGATGTGTTCTTTGTCTTTTTGGTACTTACTAAAAGAATTGATCTTAAAAAAACTTGCATACAATTTGTTTATTGCAGGGACAGAGACAGATATGTTCGAGGAGATTATCGTTTTAGGCATGGTTACTGCAAGCATAATCCACGAAAAATGGTTAAGACTTGGGCTGAAAAGGAAATGAGAAACCTTAAACGGTGAGATATATTTCTCATGCCTTATTCGTAGTTTTAGTAAGTCACAAAGCTATTGCTGCTATTTTTAGTTTTAGTCTATTGCAGCATATTTAATCTCTGTATTCCCTATAATTTTCTCAATATGTGTAACGCTTTGAAGCTAAAGAAAAATTTACGTTTAGCAACGAACAACCCTACCAAATAAACGGTGCAATAGTCCTACTCTTTGAATGCATCCATTTTTTTGTCACCCTCGTTACAGCTTGAGAGCGGCTAAAGTTCGATGCCCAGAACCATTGTTCCTGAGACTTCATGTATTGGTGATGGAATTCATAGGTGATTTCTGCAGCTTTCTCATCCAACAATGATACATTTAAATTTATTTATTTTAGGTTGGAAGCATGCTTCCTTGCTTGCAGGATAAAAGTCTGAGTGAAACCTTTTATAATATGTGTGTTTGGTTATCTATCAGGGAAAGGAGGTTGGGCAGCTCCTCGTCTCAAGGATGCTGTTCTGTCGGATGACAAGCTGTGTGAATCTTACTTTGAGGTACATGAGTAGTTGAAATAGTGGTCTCTCTCACCGGGACAACAATAAAAAGATCTGAATCACTACCTGTTGTATTGATAGTCCAGCTGGATGGTTCAAACTTGAAACTTATTTCCTTTTATACAACTTATAAGCATGGTTCAAAGCCTTTTCGGGTCATATTTTAGCCAGAGCTGGAAGATACATGTTATCGTAGTCACGCTACTTTTTTCTGGACTGAAGAACAGACAGCATTTCTGAATATAAGTTTTCTAGAAGAACCCATGGCCATTTTGATTTGCACGAGTTGTCATTTAAAATATATTTTAATTATATTATTCATGTATGTGAACCTCTTTCAGAAGTTTATAGGTCCCAGGCTCTAGCTATCATTTATTCTGTTGCTGTTGTGCATTATAATATTCTCTGTAGTGTTAATCATTGGGTAAATTTATCTTACACTAGATTCGGGTGAAGAGAATCAAGATAGATGAAAGCTCACATTCTTGATTGTAGTATTTGTGTGTCATTCAGTTTTGTCATATACTCTGCACTCGATTTTCAGATTGTTACGACCATGAGGACACTTTACCAAAAGTGCAAGCTTGTCCATGGTGATTTGAGTGAATACAACATTCTTTATTTTGAGGTAAATGAAACTTTTTAATTAAGCTTGTACGAATACATCTTCCCATTATTCCAGAAAGCTGGTTCTTAATGTCCCTCCTGATTTGTGTGTTGTGCAGGGTCACTTGTATATCATTGATGTTTCGCAATCAGTTGAACTTGATAACCCTTCGGCATTGGATTTCTTAAAGGATGATTGTTTGCATGTTTCTGTAAGTGGAAGCTGGATAGACCACTGCATATATCTACATAAATAGCTAAGTCTGACATGTACATCGTGTATGCAGGACTTTTTTAAGAAACGAGGTGTCGCTTTATGACAGTAGAAGATCTATTTAATTTTGTGATTGATAAAAACATTGCTGATGAAGATGTCAATCATTACCTAAAAAAGGTATGTAGGATGATGATAACAATAAATTGGTGATCATGCAAGCTGAATCATGGACAAAGAATCTGATGGGTTAGCAATATTGTGTTAATCACAGGTTCAGCAAAAGATTTTGGAAAATGGTGATACGATCGCAAATTATGATGACATTTCTCCAACAATCATGGTGCAGGTAAGATTAATTCACCTTTTATCTGCTTCTATTTACCATATTATTAGCACCCTAAGTGGTAGATCCTGCTGGTAGGTATTTACCATAACTGATTAGCGTCCTAAGTGGTAGATCCTGCTGGTGGGGAAAACTTGCACTTTGTTATCTTACTAATTAATCAACAATTTTGAGCGGATAATGTTCATCTTGCTTTGATGTACTGCATAGGCTATGATTCCTCCCGGAGGAGGTCATATACCAATCGAAAACTATGTGTGTTTAATTTTGTCCTTTTAATGTTTTGATTGACTACCAGGTTTAACAATAATTTACTTGATTTCTTTGCATAGACGTTTGATTATGTGAAGCAGTGCGAGGCTGATATAGCCAACATGTCAATGATGCAATGCCCGTCCTTAGGCTATGAGCCACCAGCGGATAAGCTTTATAACCAGCCACTGCTAGGATTTGTGCGGACTAAGAATACATATACTGATGAAAAGCAGCAAGATGATTTGTGTGTACTAAGAACACGCGTGCTGATAAGGAGCAGTAAGATGGGACCTGAGGAGAGGAAGGCTGCTCGGAAGGAGAACAAGAAGAGAGTGAAAGGAGAGAAGAGAGAAGCTCGCAAGACGAAGAAGATGAAGAAAATGACAAAAGGAAAATGTAAG
Source organism: Eragrostis nindensis (assembly GCA_012490785.1). NCBI lineage: Eukaryota > Viridiplantae > Streptophyta > Magnoliopsida > Poales > Poaceae > Eragrostis > Eragrostis nindensis. Next base: position 80,618 of record JAAXCT010000887.1, read on the forward strand.
CGGCAGCAATCTGTGGGTGATCAGTCAATAACTGTCTGTTAGCTTGGATGCACAATTCAACTTATGGCTAATTTACCGTTAATGAAACTGCAATATAGTCTCTGGGTATCTATAACGAGGAAGGAAGATGCTTCTTCAGCAATGATGCAAACAAATGTTTTGTCATTAAATTTTCAGTATGATTAACCTTGGCACTTTTCCTGTTCTTTTTCAGTGTACTACTTGTGTGATCTCAAAGCTTTTAAACTGCATGACAGTCCTAAAGCGGAGCAATGCTCCAGCAACCTTGTAAATATGTGGGGCCTTGTTTCATTAAATTTGAAGTTTCCATGTTCTTTGTGACTTTGCAGTTAAGAAAGGTTTATAAGCGCTGCTGGGACGTGTTTTTCGGTTTTTCTTTCAGAGAGAAAAAAAACTCCATTTGGTAATACTCAGGGAGTTGCGGTGTTGTTTGTTTTCTGGTTTTGTTGGTCTGCGAAGTGTCTCCAACCAGTAATAAGCACTGAGATTGCGAACCTGTTTTTAATGCTATGTTTCGTGACACCGGTGAAGGAATGTTTCTGTGAAAGCTTGCCGTCATGTTCAGATCCTCTACGGTCTGTTCAAGTTGCCGCCAATCGCAATTGTCGCTGAGTTAAAGGTGCCTCTCCCACATTACTTTATATGGCATGAACCGATAATATATTTCCCCTGACTGATCTAGTTACGCAATTCCATTATTGTCTCCACTTTGGCATTTCAACATTCTTTGGTTGCTCAACAAATATTTAGAGGGAGAAAGTAATCCAGTTCGCTGAAAAAAAAATGGATCCGGTTGATTAGCAAGTTCTTTGTCCTATATCAGAATACTAGACGGAGTGGCGCGCTCCGCTGCGCCCGTGCAAGGATGCAAACCGGATGGGACTGGGGCACCACGGCGACAGGGAGAACGACCAGCACCGACCCTAGCATAGAAAGAATGCCTAGCTGTGAGGAACCGACTCGCCATACGGCCCATCGCGGCCCAGCGAACCAGGAGGCACGCGAAGCATGCCCAGCTACCAGTCAGACACCAGCAAGAACCAAGCACAACGCAGGCCTGACATAAACCGATGGAAACAGTAGGAGCGCAGGAAACCACGCGTAGCCACACGCCAGGTCCTACGGCCGGATACGATGACCAAAGATCCCAGAACAAAACGACTTTGACCACAGCGAACGCGGGAGCGCGTTTTGACGACGACGTGGAGCCCCGTAAGAAGGACGCGCGTACGGTAAATCGACGTGTCGTGCAAAGGAGAAGCCACGCCAGGCAAAACGCTGAGTGCGCCAGTCCTTGCGCCTTCAGCTCTCAACTATTGGTGTCAAAAGTCCTCCATCGCCACGACACAGTGGCACACATGCAACATATTGGACCTGAAACTATCGTTAAAAGGCAGGACATCCTCCGGCAACCTCGGCCCCAGCCCTAACGGGTAACAACTACCTTCTTCTTCTTCTTCCCCCGACGGCGCCGCCCAGCAGGCAAACACGCGGCGTCCGAGAGCGCCTGATCTTCCTCCGCTTCTCGATTTCTTCGCTTCTTGGTAAGCAAAGTCAGCATTCTTGAACAGCTCACTACTCTTCCTTACTCCCCAACGTGATCGTTTCTGTTTCCTTCCTGTGAGCAATGGAATCGAGATCTTCCTAGGCTGCCATTGGTGAACTCTCCCTTCGATCTTACTCTTTGTTCCGGGTTCGTTGGCCCTGCCGTTTGATTATTACTTTCGGTTCTTTTGTCCCAAGTTAAGCCTCCCTGTACCATAGATCTTGCAAAACTTGTACGAAAATGATTTGAGCTATACCGATGTATGTAGATGAAAAGTATAGAAAGGTTCGTGGTATGAATACACTAGACTGTTCTTGTTAACTTTTAGATTAAAAATCCTGCCAAGCATATATAGTGAAAAAATAATTATCTGCAAGAAAGGAATACTACTCTGTACGTCTTCCCTTTTTTTTCCCCCCAAGTTTTACGCATGATAATTTGATTCTTGCCTTATTATGCTACAGAACTACCAAAACCCAGAAGCTTAGAACTTGGCTAGCCTGTCAATGGAAATTTCCGAGCATGATAACAACGACGATTGCATGCAACTAATGGAGGTCATTTACACATGTGCCTTTCCTGCAATGCATGTTTCTCCTAATATAGTAGTTTCTTTTCTTCCAGTGAAATCTTTAACTTGCGTTGATATTGTGTAGAACAAGCAAAGTGTGCAGGCCACGCATTCGAAGGAAGATGAGCTGCCAACTCAACATCTCAAACTAAAAATAGGCGATTCCTTTCTGAGCTCCATTAGGCTCATGCTAGCATGGTATAGGAATGATTCGATTCATATCAAACATAGTGACAGGAGCAAATACGAGGAGCTCAAAACTGTAAAACATCATCTCAATGGTGGTAAGCTCATTAAGCTATTGTCAACTAAGTCGAAGGTAGTGCCGGCAGAGTTGCCTCTTCTGACACTTTCCATCGGCAACAAAAAGGTACAAATGTTCAGAATTTTTTCTGTTTTGTCCGTAAGTTCAACGTGATCACATCAAGTGTAATAATATGGTATTTTCATGATTATCGATCTATGCAGTTCATTCGTACGGATGAATGTGACATTTTCGCTAAGTTCTGCTTCCTGGCGAGGAAAGTTGTGTGCCAAATGTGCATCGATATGCTGTCTATGAGGGTTGATATCCCATTTTCCGACATCACATCTCTCCATGTCTGTTTTGATCATAGAGGATTTGATACCTTGAGAATAGAGGTGTATTTTTTCATCCATGAGACAATTGAGTTATACTTCCGTTTCTTAATTAATTGTCAATTCATGAAGAGCTAATTAAAAGTGCCAAATATGCAGGCAAAACTTCCATTCAAATCTTTCTCTGCTGATAATCCACGTCCTGGAAAGTTTCCTACCTGGAAAGATGACTTTTTCCTGAATCAAAGTAACACAGCTTTCTTACACAAAATGTTTATTTTGGTGCTAATAGGCCTTATTACATTGTCCTTTCTGCTGATAACCACTGCAAATAGATTGACGTGACAAATCTATTGACTCGTATCCGTTTGTCTTCATGGTTCTATTTTTTTTTCTCTGAATTATATTTCAGATTTGCCTTCCTCGAGATTGAGAAGGGGCTGCTTGAAAAGGGTTTTGCAAAGCTTCTGTATACTGATCCCAGAATAGAACGTGTTGTAAGCTTCTCAAGAGGAACCTCCAGTGACCAACACACGTACAAAGGCAGTGTGTATGATCAAATGCCGCAATCCAGTATGTTTGCACTTGACCGGATGCCATCCAACATTGTTTACCCGAGGGTGAATGCAAATTATGCTTTCAACTCGTCGTACACAGGTAGCCAAACCACTATACAACATCACTTTTTTCTCCCCTCGTCTCATTGAATCTCAGTTGATTCTCGATCGTATTTACAGGACTTCACTAGTTAGTTAGGGTGTATGATACACTGAGCATGCCCTTCAACGTGAATGGTAAGATGTTGGGATGATAATGTGACGATATGGCTTTGGACATGTGATGTGAAATAGATTCGTTTGGAATCTGGGCACTGAAATTTTGTATTAAATTCTCTTGCTCTTCTGGTTACATTTTACAACTGGGATACCACATTAGATTTCAGTAACAGTTAAATTTATCTGTAGTCGTAAAAATAACTCGGTACACTGACCCGAAGCCTCCCTCGCCGAGCTTGTGGTCGTCGGAGAACCCCCATGTCGAGCGTGACAGCTCACTGTAACTGAATCTCCGAGGCCCCGTCCCCTTCTCAAACTCCCCGTCCATCAACGCGTCACAATTGATTTGATTTGTTCTTCTTCTTGTGGATTTGTAGTGCGTTGTCGTCTGGAGTCGTGCTTTTGGTTTAACAATGAAACGAAGCTAGGCAAAGCACCAAAAACAACGCGCCTGCGGTTGCTGCTCCAGCAATGATTCCAATCGTCTTTGGCTTTTTCTTTGAAGTGCCGCCGTCTGTATGTCAGGACACATTTTCAGTTAGTTGGAACTCATTTTATTTAATTTTTTGGCGAGGGAGTTGGAACTCATATTTTCGTACAGGGTTTGGTGGCAAAGATTTTGGGAATAAATGCTTTGACGGTAATAGAAACGAAAACCACTCAAAGATAAATGAATCTAGTCACAAGAGGAAGCAATAGATCTTAAGATAGTATGCACCAATGAGTCAAACACAAAACCTAAGTTGATGGGGAAAAGTAGGCAATACTTCACCATCCTCTCTCAAGACGCAAACTATGTACCGACCAGTTGCACCCAAAAACTTGAACCCATGCAATATTTCTTTACATGGCGCAAGTAGCCAATGTCCCACTAAAATGTGCAAGCATGTTTTGCAATTGTACCTGTAAAAAGTTGATGGACTCTGGTGGACCAGATAGCACACGGAAGTTGAAAAGGCAAGGCTAACTTTTACTGTTTCTTGACGACTAGAGTCAACACTAATGACAGGAACACTTTTCTTTTCTTTGTTTCTTTGTTTAAAAAAAAAAAACAACATCGACGACGACATGAGTGCCTCGAGAGTCTGATATTCTTGCCTGATGTCGCGACGCGCAGTTTGGTGGAGAGAACCGACTCAAACGACCAAGTGAGAAGCTGGTGCAGCTCGAGGTAGTTCCCCGTGGCCGCCGAGAAGCCGACGGCCACCTCCGGCGGGAAGCCCGACTCATCGCTCAAGTCAACCCTCGCGGTGACGTTGCGGCTGGGCTTGCCTGGCATGTCGTCGAACCGCACCGCGACGTCCAGCGTCCCGGAGCCGGCGTCGTACCGCACCGACGCCGATATCGTGCCCTGGATGATACCGGGCTCCGGCGTCGGCACGTACGCCGTGGACGTGACGCCGTTGACGTCGATGCCGATGTGCGCGCCGGCGCCCACGGGATCCCACATCTCATTCTCGTACGAATCGAACTCCACGCCGACAGTGGGCGCTGAGTAACCGGCGTTCCTCCGGTTGTAGGGGTTGCTAAACAGGGCCAGGAAGCCACCGCGAGAGTCCCGCGGGATGGTCGCCACGGGGTACGGACGGATGAAGAAAGCCATGCCATCCCCCTGTACCGAGTTTATTTACCAATCGATATGATGATAATTCGGCAGTAGAGTCCATGTAGACAAGCTAGATATACATACTAGTTTGCTTAATTACCGGGTCGGTGTTGTTGTTGACAAGGTTGATGGCTATGGTGAAGTTGGTGGTAAAGCTGGCGACCCGTAGCCGGTGATCCGATATGGTGTTGTCCCAGAGCCGGACAGGCAATTTGTGGGCGACGACGCCGGAGCTCCAGTTCGAGGGCTTGCTTAGGCTTATCCCGTCGGTGAGAACGGCCCAAGGTCAACGGAAGCCCACCGGTGCGGCCACGCCCGTCACGGCCCACGCCGGCCCGATGGCGGGAACCGACGTATGAAGAGCGGCATGGCGGGTGCGGAAGGTGGCCACGCCGGCTCGGGGGTGACGCGGCCTCACCGTCGACGAACGCGTCGGCCGGAATGCCGTGGGGGGCGGAATCCTACGCGGCTTCAGACTCTTACTATTTATATCCTTTTGGTCATTAAATGGTGATGGCACGCCGCAACAGGCGAATGCCATGTGGCACTCCCCTATGGACTTGAATGATATGTTTCGCGGGCCGGCTCCATTTTTTTCGTTTTACTTAGGTGAAGTTAAGTTTAAGCTTTCAACTTATCAACGTCAACGTCACGAAAATTTATATCCAGTCGGCGTGGAGTTCGACTCCTTCTTGTACGAGTCGAACTTCTCAACTAGGTTCAATCACTTTCAGTCAAGACCTTGACCATGTCCATGCATTTTGCTAGCAGGCACGGAAAAAAATAGCAATTTTGTACCTTGTCACCTTGGTAGAAAGCTGCCTTAATAGTCTTCTTATCCGCAATCTGCATTGTCAAAGTGCCTAGCCTAAGTTAGCACTGCAAAAGTTCTGATAATTTGATCCTGGCACTAATCAAGCTAAAATAGTCAAAATTATGCTCACATAAGCTATCTTTAGTGGGCGAATTCCAATTTGAGAATGCTGAAACATGACAACTGGTTTTAGAATAGTAATGAAATACTTTTTCTTTGGTCGTGTCATAGAAATTAAAACGGGTTCCATTATGGCTACATGGCTACAGATGAAAAAGCTTGCGAAAATTAGGTCCGTTTCATAAAAGTGGAATAACTGCCACCTTTTTTCCCCCATAAAGGTGGAATAATGCATCCACATGCTCTCTTGCTGGATTATATATTCCACAGTTTGCCCTTTCAAACCATTAAGCCAAATTGGTCTAGTGGTTGGTTGCTTGCCTCAACTCCTTAGACCTCAAGTTCAATTCCCATGGCCCTTTCAAACTTCAGCCCACAACACCTCTGAGGTAGGAAGTAGTACACTCTTGAATTATGCCTATAGAGATATTGCAGGATCGAGAGACATCAGGAACAATGCAATTAATCACAAAAGGTGTTGGCTCAACAAGTGAAGCCGGGTTGGACAGGGATCGCCTGCAGTAACTGCAAGGTTGCAGTTGTCGCTAACAAGTAGGCCCACTCCGGGTTGGACCCAGCTGTCGGTGACCAGTGCAACTTGTGCAGTACTGCACCGGATCCGCGTCCAGCCGGGTCGTCCCTTGGAGTTTAAAACAAAGGTATGGCAGCGGTCGGTTCTCTCCCATGGCCCTCGCTTGTCAAAAAAGCTTTTTTCTCGGACTCACGAAGCTCAACGATGAGCTATTCGATTTTTCTGAACACCATTTTATCTTTGACTGATACAACAAGAACTAACCGGCAGAATGAACCCTAGGATAGGATAGCTCTATTCCTTTTGTGTTACGTGATTTTTCCAAGTGAAAAAGGATAAATCTGCAAGTCCAAACCTTTTTTTTTCTTCTCGCCTATTCAGTTTCTCTAATGCGACAACGCTGAATAATGGTGACTGGTTTCAGAATAGTGATTAAATATCTTTTCTTTGCTTCACGAAATTTACCATGATAGTGTCATAGAAATTAATACATGTTGTGACATGGCTGCAGACACAAAAGCTTGCGAAAAATTGTTCTGTTTCATGAAGTTGGAATAACTGTCATATCCTTAAGGGTAAATGCATCCACACGCTCGTTTGTGGGATCTATAATCTCTATATAAGGCAGACTCACTATCTATCACTAATGGTTCTAAAGCTCAATCCTGGTGAAGCCACATCACTCAGAAAATTCAAGCCGCTGGATATCCTTCAGTATTTTGCATCTAGCCATCTATTTCCTCACAACACCAGTCAAACGTACACCATATTTGCTTTTCATTCATCAACACAACATCAATTCGGCAGTTTCTGTTACTAAAGTACAACATCAGTTTCTATTCCATTTAAACCCACCAGCCCACTAGCTAAGCACAGAGATAAGTTGTGCAATCAATAGACCTATCTGATTAATAGCGCGCTAACATAATCGTCCAGCAGGTACTCACGTTAACAATCCAAAATATGAAAGCGTCCTCCACTATTGCCTCATATCCCTTCATGTTGACATATTCCTGACCGATTACAATTAATCATCTTATATTTGCTAATTGGAGGCTCCTTTTAGAGCCCTCACGTTAATCAGATGAAAAATCCTCTAAATTCTCATAAAAAGCAAAACATCCAACCATCCATTTAGATATCAAGCAAATCATAACCGTTGATCCCCACATATTCCAGCCCACCTTAATCTAGCTGCCTAGCGTCAACGTTTTGGAGCCCTCACGTTAATCAGATGAAAAATCCTCTAAATTGTCACAAAATTGCAAAACATCCAACCATCTATTTAGATATCAAGCAAATCATGACCATTGATCCCCACATATTCCAGCGCACCTTACCCTAGCCGCCTAGCGTCAACGATATGGCCTCTGTTTGCAGGCGCTCTCCTTTCATCTTCTCCGCCTCCCTCGATCTTGACCTCCTGCTCTTCGTTGTTCCTGCTCTTCTGTTAGAACCCACAACATGAAGAAGAAGAAGAAGAGGAGGATGCATGGAGGGAGAAGCAAAGAACTGCCACAAGTACGCACGCCCGACTTTGATGAATACGGTGGCCACTGCTGATTTGATCTGCCTGCATTGAAAAGCTTCGTCTCTGTGGTCTCCGGTCTCTCTTCTACCAATTTCAGAGCGTCGTCGTGTATGTGATTGAAATCATGAGTTCACTGCAGGTCTACAACAGATATTATCGTTTGTTCTTGCGTGGGAGGTCTAGCCCAGAGGGAGAAGAAAGATCCGGCAGTGAGGACGCACATGTATTCAAGAGATGGCAATGCAAGAAAGCACCGACAGCATCTGCAGAGGATGTTGTAAGGATCGTGTGACCGAGAGGGGGGGGTGAATCGGTGCACTCTAGAATCTATTTCCAAACACTTACACCCAAGCAACTCCTAGCGAGTAGTTCTAGTAGCAAGGTAAAGCACACTAAGGAGTATCCTTAACCTATATAGCTAGTGCATATAGATAACACAATCATACCACACTAGCAACCTAGCACAAGATAGATAGATAGCGGAAGACTTAAGCTAGGCAAGGCAAGGTAACAAGATAACTAGAGACAAGGCAACCAAGATACTAGGCACACTAAGTAGAGTCCTTAGAGCTATTAGATAGGCTATAACAAGTAGGCACACGAGCAAGGCAATCAAGCAAACCTAGTGAAGCTAGTAGGTACCAAGGTAAACACACAAGCAAGATAAGAGCACAACTCAAGTACTACAAGCAATCATATGAAGTGCGATAAGTAAATGCGAGTAGTAAAGGAGAAGGGATAGAGAATGCTCATGATGTTTTCCCGTGGTCTCGGAAGGATGGCGCCTTCCCCTACTCCACGTTGGGTCACTCCCGCCGGAGTCTCGACCCCGTCCCTCCGCTCGATGGCGATCCCTCCTAGAGCACACTTCACCCTCCGAGTGAAGTCGCGGGCACGTCCCGCCGGGCTCGATCCCGGGTACTCTTCCGGAGGTAAGGCTCCGCACTTGATGCGTGCCAAAGGGCGCTCCACTAGTGATGCTTCTTTCGCACGGGAAGCTCCAAGACCGTGTACAAACTTGTGTTGACTTCCACAATCTCCTTGGACAGCTCAACACCGACGCCTAACCGGTCTAGGCCTTGCCATAGACCAAGAGTAACAGCCCTAGATGACTCTCTCAAGCCCACACTAGCCTAGAGATCAAAGGATGCAACTTGCTACTCTCTCAAGCACTAGGATCACTCCAAATCCCTCTCAAGTGCTTCACACTTCTTCCTCTTGGCTTCTTGGCAGCACCTCCCCTCTTTCCTGGGTCCAAGAGCACCTCAAAGAGGTAAACAACCGACTATATATAGGCCTCCAACCTCAAACTAGCCGTTGTCCAAAAGTACCCAGTCTGCGTAGGGACCGTACAATGGACCGTATTGTCCGGTCTCCATTTGACCGTATTGTCCGGTCTCTACCAGACTGGCGTCCGGGGAGTGCTGTTCTTCATCTCAGACCAGACCGTATTGTACGGTCCCTAGGACCGTATTGTCCGGTCTCCATTCTTCATCAGCCAACAGAAACTTCTCCTTCTCTGTTGCTCTTCTCCTGTAAGACCGTATTGTACGGTCTCCATGACCGTACCATCCGCTCAATTGTCCGGTCTTCATTCTTCAACTTCCAGAAACTTCAGCTTCTCTGTCTGGATCTTCCAATAGAGACCGTACTGTCCGGTCCCTAGGACCGTACTGTCCGGTCCACTGTCCGGTCTCTATTCTTCCACTTCCAGAAACTTAAGCTCTTCTGTCTGGATTTCCTCTGTAGACCGCATTGTACGGTCTCCTTGACCGTACTGTCCGGTCCCTTCTGCCTTCGCAGCTTCGATCTTCTTCTTGATCTTCTTCTTCAAGACTTGATCTTATTGGTTCCTTCAACTCTCTTCTGCCACCCTAGCCCCTGAGAGACTCACCTTGCATCCAATGATCTCTATAACTAGTGTGTACTAAGAGAACCACCTCGAACCCTCTTGATAGTCCGGTTTTTCCTATGGACTCAAGCTAACATCTAACCAAGCAACACCCGCTTGGATCTAGCATGTCCTTAGCCTTGATCCATGTCTTCTCCGCGACTCCATCAAGTCCGTTCTTGTGTAGATGAAGGCAACCAATCATCCTTTTCATTAAGTTCATGGTGTATTGGCGTTCACCACCAACGGACGGAGCTTTCTTCATATGTGACCTATAGGATCTCACAAAGAGTGTTAGTCACATTCATGGTTCTCATCCTATCACCAAAACATTCATACCTTGGGGTTTCCCTAGCTCCAATGGTCATGAAGCTTACAATCTCCCCCTTTTTGGTGATGGATGACAACCATGATAAAAATGATCGAGAAGATAAAGAATGTAATGACAAAAGCCAAGATAAAAGCGCAACTCGATCAAGACACTAAAACAACAAGTATATGATAGAGAGGTAGTTACCTTGTTGATTAGGTCGAGGCAAGTCATAGCTCAAAAGAAGTCACAAGTTAGAGCAAAAACTCATATCACAAGTGAATGAAAGCACATGGAGCTATGACAAGCAAAAGTTTGCAAGGGGTTTACCTTCATACTTACTTTGTAGAATTCCGCTCCCCCTTGACAAGTGCACCAATCTCAAGATTGTGTGAAGATCGATCATCTTGATCACTTGATCTTCATTCGCGCACACTCCCCCTTGAGACGGCATTGCTTCTTCTTCATCACCTCAAGATTGTGCGAAGATCGATCGTCTTGATCACTTGATCTTCTCTTGTACACACTCCCCCTTGAGGTGACATCTTCCAACTCATTGTAAGTCCGAACTCTTCTTCCCGTATTCTTCTCCGCTCGAACTCTTCTCCCCCCATATTCTTGCTCGATCATTAAGCCCAACTCTTCTCCCCCTTTGGCATCTATCATCCAAAAAGAAATCTTCCAAGGGAGAAAAGGTTAGTGTAAATGTATGAGACGAGTGGGAAAATGAGTTACTTGATTTGGCGTGAAGCTCCCCCTTGATCCGTGATTCTCCATCTCCCAACAATTTCCCTACACACATTCTCAAAAGAATATTGTCTTGAAGTACATAGGGGTTAGTTGATGATGATGGAAATGTATGAACCCTTAGACTTTGAGCCGCGCAAGTGGTTTTAACCTTGGAGCTCAAAAATCTTGGTTCAATGGGCATGAAGCTCATATAGCATTGCTATAAATTCATCATAGGAGGTCATATACTCATATTGTGAATAAGCAACTCCCCCTAGATGGGTGCTCGGCGCCGAGACACTTATGCAAGATGCATGATGCGAATGCAAGGAATGATAAGTGTACAATGCATGATGCTATAAGGGTAAAACAAGAGAAAGCTAAGAGCGAAGTTACCAACAACACGTTTGAGCCCTCCATGAGCTTGATCACAACAAGCCATTCTTCAAAGCCTCGGGAGCCAAGTGCCACCAATCCCAAGCTTAACCCATGCTCATTGCTATCTCAAGAAGGTTAGTCGTCGGTCCTACAAAACAAGAAGAACACACAAAAACAACAACACAAACAAAAACAAGCAAAGTATATATACATATATACATATGTAAGCTCAAGGATATCAAGTGAAGTCGGAGAGGTCGAGAACATTAAGTTCTCTCCGGAGCCTACAAAAGGTCTTCTTGTCAAGTGGCTTGGTGAAGATGTCCGCCAATTGTTCATGAGTTCGAACACCAATCAATTCAATATCCTTCTTGGCCACATGATCTCGAATGAAGTGATGCTTGACTTCAATGTGCTTGGCATGGCCGTGATCACCCTTGTTGAGAGCCATATTGATAGCACTTTCGCTATCACAATAGAGAGGTACTTGCCCATAAGATAATCCATAGTCCAATAGGGTTTGCTTCATGTATAGGAGTTGAGCACAACAAGCACCGGCCGCCAAATATTCCGCCTCCGCCGTAGAAATAGCCACACAATTTTGTTTCTTGGAACTCCATGAGATGAGTGATTGTCCAAGAAATTGGCATCCACCGGAGGTACTCTTTCTACTCACTTTGCATCCGGCGAAGTCCGAGTCCGCATAGCCAACAAGTCCAAAGTCCGAGCCTTTTGGATACCATAGGCCCATTGTAGGAGTACTCTTGATGTACCTAAGAATTCTTTTCACGGCACTCATATGGGACTCCTTGGGGTTAGCTTGATAACGAGCACAAAGGCACACACTAAACATGATATCCGGTCTAGATGCGGTAAGGTAAAGAAGTGAACCAATCATAGAGCGATAGAGTTTGGGATCCACCGGTATACCTTTTACATCCACATCAAGAGGGACACTTGTAGCCATAGGTGTGTCGTAGGGCTTGGAGTCTTCCATGCCGAATCTCTTAAGAAGATCCCGAGTGTACTTCTCTTGGTAGATGAACGTGCCCTCCTTCATTTGCTTGACTTGAAAACCGAGGAAGACATGAAGTTCACCTATCATGGACATCTCAAACTCTTTCTTCATAAGAGCACGGAACTCATCATTATAGATTTCGTTAGTGGAGCCATAGATGATATCATCAACATAGATTTGACAAACAAAGAGATCATCACCAATATGCTTAGTAAAGAGAGTGTTGTCGATACTACCGATCTTGTAGCCCTTGGTGATGAGATGATCTCGAAGTCGTTCATACCATGCTCTTGGTGCTTGTTTGAGTCCGTAGAGAGCCTTCTTAAGCTTGTACACATGGTCCGGATGCTCGGGGTCCTCGAAGCCGGGAGGTTGCTCTACATAAACTTCTTCATTGATTAGTCCATTGAGAAATGCACTTTTCACATCCATTTGGTGAAGTTTAAAATCAAAATGAGAAGCATAAGCAAGAAGTGTTCTTATAGCTTCAAGACGAGCGACGGGGGCAAAGGTTTCGTCAAAGTCGACGCCTTCAACTTGAGAGTAGCCCTTTGCCACAAGTCTTGCTTTGTTCCTCACGATTGCTCCCTTCTCATCTTGCTTGTTCTTGAAGACCCACTTAGCGCCAATGACATTGGATCGCTTGGGCCGCTTCACCAACTTCCAAACATCATTTCTCTTGAAGTTGTTGAGCTCCTCTTGCATGGATAGCACCCACTTGTGATCTTTCAAGGCTTCCTCGATCGTCTTCGGCTCTAGGGTAGAGACAAAAGAGAAGTTCTCAACAATGTTAGCTTCATCAACATAATTAGGTTTATATTGACTTCTCCTAGTCTTTAACCCTTGAGAAGGACTCCCAATGATGAGATCACGTGAATGATCCCGATCGATGGGTTTGTGCTTCCTTGAAGGTTCTTGTCGAGGAGGAGGAGGAGCCGGCGAAGTGTCTTGCGCGTCTCTTGCGGCTTGCTCCCTTGAGATGTGAGTGTCTTGTTGTCGAAGAGGTGAACCCGAGCCATCATCTTGAGTTGAAGTAGATTGTGCTTGTTCTTGATTGCTCGGTGAAGCTTGGCTCGTAGATGCATGAGGTGGACTTGATGGCGCTTGTTGCGGTTCGCTTGGAGTAGCTTGACTCGAAGATGCTTGTTGCGGATCACTTGAAGGTGCTTGATGTTGTTCACTTGAGGGAGAGCTTGGATTCACTTGAGATGTGCTCGTAGAAGGTCCGCTTGATGAAGTTGTTGGAGGAGGTGTCGGAGGTTCATCTTCACGAGGAATAACTTCACCAATGGGCATGTTCTCCAAAGCTTCCTCGACGGGTTCATCACCTACAATATGAGAAGAAGGAGGGTCTTCTTGAGACCCGTGAGATTCATCAAATTGCACATCATAGGTTTCTTCAACAAAGCCGGTAGAGGTGTTGTAAACCCGATAAGCCTTAGCCGAGCCCGAGTAGCCGACAAGAATGCCCACATCGGTCCTCTTCTCGAACTTGCCAAGTCTTTCCCTCTTCTTGTAGATGTAGCACTTGCAACCAAACACTCGGAAGTAGGCGACATTCGGTCTTCTCCCAACAATCACTTCATATGGGGTCTTGTTTAGCAACTTGTGAGGATAGATCCGGTTGGAGGTGTAGCATGCGGTGTTGATAGCTTCCGCCCAAAACTTCTCCGGAGTGTTGTACTCATCAAGCATAGCACGAGCAAGAGTGATAAGTGTCTTGTTCTTCCTCTCAACAACACCATTTTGTTGAGGAGTGTATGTGGCCGAGAACTCATGCTTGATGCCAATCTCATCACAATAGTCTTCAATGATAGAGTTTTTAAACTCCGTTCCATTATCACTCCGAATCTTCTTGATGCGATGCCCATACTCATTTTGTACTCTTCTAGCAAACTTCTTGAATATCCCAATTGCTTGTGCCTTGTTCTCAAGAAAGAATACCCAAGTATATCTTGAGTAGTCGTCCACTACCACCAAGCAATAGAGATTCCCACCAATGCTCACATAAGTTGTAGGCCCGAAGAGATCAATGTGTAGGAGCTCAAGAGGTCTTGAGGTTGACAAGAAATTCTTGGACGGATGAGGTGAAGCCACTTGCTTTCCGGCTTGGCATGCACTACATAGCTTGTCCTTCTCAAAGGTGACATCCTTGACTCCTCTCACTAGCTTGTTCTTCATCACACGCTTGAGTTGACCCATACCAATGTGAGCAAGCCTCCGATGCCATAGCCAACCTAGAGCGGACTTAGTGAAGAGACAAGTGCTAGGGGCAACAATGTTAGTCTCAAAATCAATAACATATAGATTATTATGACGAAACCCTTGATAGTGAGACCCATAGCATCATTATGAAGAACCACCCCATTAGCATCAAAGTTACAAGAAAAGCCAAGATCACATATTTGAGCAACGGATAGAAGATTGAAGTTTAGGGACTCAACAAGCAATACATTAGAGATAGAGAGGTCATTTGAGATAGCCACCTTACCAAGACCTCTCACCTTGTGCTTGGAGTTGTCCCCAAATGTGACCTTGTCATGATCTTCATTTTTTTCCAAGTTGGTGAAGATGGATGAAGTGCCGGTCATGTGTTGAGTGCAACCACTATCCAACACCCAATGTTTGCCACCAATCTTGTAGTTCACCTTGGAAGTAGCCATCAAGCAAAGAGGAGTGTTAGTATCATGAGAATCAATTGACATATCATTTACCTCTTGCTTGCTCTTGATGTAGGCCATAGGACTCCATTTAGATAATCCAAGTCCAAAGCATCCAAGGCATCAATCATTGCCTTGGTGACTCCATTGTGTCTCCACTCACTCCGATCATATCCCAAGTGTAGGACATGGTTCCCAAGAGGATAGGCTTGAAATCTTCCCACTTCATCACTTCCATTGGCGTACTCAAGGATGTTGTACATTTGATGCTCATAGGATAAGGCAATCAAGATAGCTTCCTTGAGAGGCATCCGTCAATATCATTACCAATATCATTTAGGACATAGATCTTCCGATGATAGGGGAGGAGAGACAACATTATCCGTATAGCACTCTCATCACTAACCTTCTCCTTCCCTTCAAAAGAGTTGACTCTTGCAAACAATATGAGGAGTCTCTTCCAACACTCAAGCCAAGTTTCTTCTCTTTTCTTGTAGAACTCATCATACATGTCAAGGAGAAGGTAGTGAGCTCCACCGGCAAGACCCGGTTCATACATGTTGTAGTAGTCTTCATAGAAGGAGGTAAGAGATCTCCATCCGGAGGATATTCCTTGATAGGCTTCGGCTCATCATCACTATCACTTGAATAGTCATCATCACAATAGAAAACGGGAACTCTATCATCTTCCTTTTCTTCCTCATCATCACTTGGGGTCTTGAATGTGTTAGAGAGCAAAGAGCGAGCCCTTCTTCTTGTGACGATCTCAATGACTTGCTCAATTGAATATGACTCAAGCTCAAAGCTCTCAAACTCAATGTGATCACCATACTTGTCCTTTGGAAGAGCATCAAGAAACCTCCTAAGGCCTTGACCCTTAGTGACTATCCAAAGCTTGTTCTCATTTATCCTCTTGATGAGAGAATCCATCCGAAGAGCAAACTCAACAAGATCTTCATTCGGCTCCATAGAGATGTGATCCAACTCATCACATAGCTTGAGATATCCATCCTCTTGATCCCGAGAAGAAGAACCTTCACCAACACGAGATGATGATTGAGCTTGAGGTAGAGGTTGAGCTTCAATGTGTTGATCTTCACTTGCATGAGAGATATCCTTGCCCTTCTTGATATCCTCCTCAAGAGAGGAGAGATTAGCAACCACCTCATCATAGGGCATGTTCACAAACTCATCCACTCGAGCAAAAGCAAGAATACCAAACCGTGAGAGTGGTAGAGATCGGATAAGCTTCTTCACAACATGCTTGTGCATAATAGATGGATAGCCTCGTGACATGAGTTTCCTAGCAAGAACATACAAGCGAGATGCGAAGTTAGTGATATCCTCATTATCATTCAAAACAAGCTCATCATACTCATCACGCACATGATAGTAGGAAATGTCATTAAGCACACAATCATAAGGCTCAATCAAGGTAGAGGCGATGGAAGTGTTAGAAACGTCATCATGAGTGAACACCATTTTCCCACACGCAATCCCGGTCACGACTCAAGGCGGTAAAGCCCTAATAATGAGCACTTGGCTCTGATACCACTTGTAAGGATCGTGTGACCGAGAGGGGGGGGTGAATCGGTGCACTCTAGAATCTATTTCCAAACACTTACACCCAAGCAACTCCTAGCGAGTAGTTCTAGTAGCAAGGTAAAGCACACTAAGGAGTATCCTTAACCTATATAGCTAGTGCATATAGATAACACAATCATACCACACTTGCAACCTAGCACAAGATAGATAGATAGCGGAAGACTTAAGCTAGGCAAGGCAAGGTAACAAGATAACTAGAGACAAGGCAACCAAGATACTAGGCACACTAAGTAGAGTCCTTAGAGCTATTAGATAGGCTATAACAAGTAGGCACACGAGCAAGGCAATCAAGCAAACCTAGTGAAGCTAGTAGGTACCAAGGTAAACACACAAGCAAGATAAGAGCACAACTCAAGTACTACAAGCAATCATATGAAGTGCGATAAGTAAATGCGAGTAGTAAAGGAGAAGGGATAGAGAATGCTCATGATGTTTTCCCGTGGTCTCGGAAGGATGGCGCCTTCCCCTACTCCACGTTGGGTCACTCCCGCCGGAGTCTCGACCCCGTCCCTCCGCTCGATGGCGATCCCTCCTAGAGCACACTTCACCCTCCGAGTGAAGTCGCGGGCACGTCCCGCCGGGCTCGATCCCGGGTACTCTTCCGGAGGTAAGGCTCCGCACTTGATGCGTGCCAAAGGGCGCTCCACTAGTGATGCTTCTTTCGCACGGGAAGCTCCAAGACCGTGTACAAACTTGTGTTGACTTCCACAATCTCCTTGGACAGCTCAACACCGACGCCTAACCGGTCTAGGCCTTGCCATAGACCAAGAGTAACAGCCCTAGATGACTCTCTCAAGCCCACACTAGCCTAGAGATCAAAGGATGCAACTTGCTACTCTCTCAAGCACTAGGATCACTCCAAATCCCTCTCAAGTGCTTCACACTTCTTCCTCTTGGCTTCTTGGCAGCACCTCCCCTCTTTCCTGGGTCCAAGAGCACCTCAAAGAGGTAAACAACCGACTATATATAGGCCTCCAACCTCAAACTAGCCGTTGTCCAAAAGTACCCAGTCTGCGTAGGGACCGTACAATGGACCGTATTGTCCGGTCTCCATTTGACCGTATTGTCCGGTCTCTACCAGACTGGCGTCCGGGGAGTGCTGTTCTTCATCTCAGACCAGACCGTATTGTACGGTCCCTAGGACCGTATTGTCCGGTCTCCATTCTTCATCAGCCAACAGAAACTTCTCCTTCTCTGTTGCTCTTCTCCTGTAAGACCGTATTGTACGGTCTCCATGACCGTACCATCCGCTCAATTGTCCGGTCTTCATTCTTCAACTTCCAGAAACTTCAGCTTCTCTGTCTGGATCTTCCAATAGAGACCGTACTGTCCGGTCCCTAGGACCGTACTGTCCGGTCCACTGTCCGGTCTCTATTCTTCCACTTCCAGAAACTTAAGCTCTTCTGTCTGGATTCCTCTGTAGACCGTATTGTACGGTCTCCTTGACCGTACTGTCCGGTCCTTCTGCCTTCGCAGCTTCGATCTTCTTCTTGATCTTCTTCTTCAAGACTTGATCTTATTGGTTCCTTCAACTCTCTTCTGCCACCCTAGCCCCTGAGAGACTCACCTTGCATCCAATGATCTCTATAACTAGTGTGTACTAAGAGAATCACCTCGAACCCTCTTGATAGTCCGGTTTTTTCCTATGGACTCAAGCTAACATCTAACCAAGCAACACCCGCTTGGATCTAGCATGTCCTTAGCCTTGATCCATGTCTTCTCCGCGACTCCATCAAGTCCGTTCTTGTGTAGATGAAGGCAACCAATCATCCTTTTCATTAAGTTCATGGTGTATTGGCGTTCACCACCAACGGACGGAGCTTTCTTCATATGTGACCTATAGGATCTCACAAAGAGTGTTAGTCACATTCATGGTTCTCATCCTATCACCAAAACATTCATACCTTGGGGTTTCCCTAGCTCCAATGGTCATGAAGCTTACAGATGTACCCATCACCCTGCTCCATAAGATCATCTAGATGCAAGGTAAAGAACAATCAGTATGAACTGCGACCTGTTAGACCTCCAATAGCGTCATGTATCACCTCCATAGGAAATCAGCCATGGCACGTTGCTAACTACCTCATATGAGACCACCAATTGCGTAATCACCGCAACAAGGTATGCCCTACATTTTCCAGTTTGAAAGATTTTTAATGATCTGTCTTTAATTCCTTTTTCTGATGTAGCCTGGATGTGCAATAAAATGTTTGAAATACTATAGTGGGTACTACAAGGTATTGGATTCAAATAAAGCAAGCCAGCACATCAATCTGACAATCTTTATGAGTCATAAATATAATATTTCATTTATCTATGATCCACAAAAGCAGGAACAATATTTTTCCTTTTTCTCAAATTAGTATGCTACTTGCAGGTCTCACGGACTATTGAACCAGTGGACACACAGACTGAAATTTTAATAAATATGAGTCATCACGAGACACCTGAAATGTTTTTATCCCTTTTGTGAGAGAATACTCATGGAATTTTTTTGTGACAATTGATTTTATAGTGTTTCTCACATGTTTCAAAAGTTCCATTGTTATTATAAAAAGGTTCCATTGATTTACTTCTACGGAAGGATTATTTTCTTTTATATCTATACATATTGTGCCATGCAAATTGTTCACCCCTTTTAATTTTTTTTTTTCATATTGGCTTTACCTTAGAAGGTTTTCCCTATCACTATTGTCTCAAATGAGATCTCGGTAGATTGTCAATTCTTTATAACTAGCAATTGTGTCTGGAAGCACAGCAATGTATTTTAATTTTGCAAAGATAATTAACTACTCTACTTTTCTTTGTACATTGTATCCAACTCAGTGAGCTCTACGCATTCTTTTCCTTACATATTGCTATGTTGAAATGAGCCATTTACTAGATTGTTGAATAATATTACCTTTTGTATTGTGAACAGTGAGCTCTACACATTCTTTTCCTTTTGTATTGTGAACAGTGAGCTCTACACATCAATCTGACAACCTTTCAGTGAGTTGATCGTGTGTCCATGTTATCCATGGTTTACTGGGATCTGCAGCTTTGCTTATTGCAGTTCTGCAGAATGTTCTACAAAGGTGTTCTACAATTTTTGTGATGAACTGATCTCTGGATGGGATTAAGTGTATCATGTTTTTTTTCAACAACATTCAGGTTATTGTTCTGCTCTGTTTTTTCTTAAATGAGCTAAATGGATGAAAGGAAGTTTCGATGCGTGGGTGAAAGGAAATTTCGATGGATTACTTTTCTCCTTG
Source organism: Eragrostis nindensis (assembly GCA_012490785.1). NCBI lineage: Eukaryota > Viridiplantae > Streptophyta > Magnoliopsida > Poales > Poaceae > Eragrostis > Eragrostis nindensis. The sequence goes on from JAAXCT010000887.1 coordinate 100,559, forward strand.
CCAATTGTTTAATTTGCACCAAATAGGCTTGGCACAGAGGTATGCAACCCCCCTGCCCCTTGCTTCTTTAGCTTTTCTTCATAGAAATATTCCTACTTCAGAGGACACATCGCTCCATAATAATATTAGGATATTATTATTACATTATAGTGTTGCCGCATATTTGGAAACAACATGCCTCGAAAATCCTATATGTTCAACATTTTTGTTTTATCACATAAATATGAATTATGACACCTGTATTATGTAGGCTGCATTAAGGGTATCATTGAGTATGATAGTGTACAGCTAAAGTATACTTATCTATGATTCAAAAAGAGGACCAGAGAGTATATCATCTGAGTGATTTTATTAGCACAAAGGTGGTGGTGATGTTACTTTTAAGGATGGTAGAAGAAGAATATTATCTTATAACCAGAAACAGGAATCCAGGTAGCACTTACGTATCGTGAGTTTTTGTAATATTTTTTTTTGCAAAGTAGCTTTTCTAATATATTGAAACTGCTAGCCCGTGCAATACTTGCACGGGTTGACGGGCTAGTAATTATAACTTTAATGAAATAGTTATCATGCCTAGTAGTTACTACGCATTGAATCGCTCCTTTCATTTCAACATTCTACCTCACAGACACAGCTATATATACTGCTCATATTCTTTTCTACCTCAATCCTATATACTTATCTAGCTACCTCCATCACATATTCTCATCGCAAAATGCATGGTGTGCAAACAAGCATGACACAGGTTATATCTCCCCGGAAACTACCATGTCGACCCTCTTTCTTTTACCATTTACCTTTCCTATAATGAGATATCTTTGTTTTATTCATGTGCCAACGAAACATTCATGTTTTGTTACATAATTTGTTCTCTACTACAACAAAAATAATATTTTCCATCAGGCCGGCACCAAAAGTCTCATCTGATCCTCTTCATTGCTCTTCCATCAGTTCTCGCAAGAAGATATATATAAAAGACATACCTGGAGGCGATGAATGTCCTCAAAGATTCTACAAAACCAAAAGTTTGTCTAACTATGACTAAGTAAATCTCAAGATGAAAACATAACCAAGCAACTGCCATCTTACAATCAGATGATCACTATAGAAGGGAGGACCATTCCTCCATACAATTTTCACAGTAGAATAGGATTCCAAGCACAAAAAAGAAATTTTCCTCCATTTACTTATAACTGTATTTTAATTTTCCAATAAATACCACTCTACAGATATACCTTCGTGTGTAGAATAAAGGCATTGGCCCCACTATTTTTGGAAGTATCAAGTGATAATATAAAATTGCACTCAAATACCGCAGCAAACGCGCGGGGAATTCACCTAATTATATATATTACTCTTGTTACCGCTTGAACCTTCAGCCCTGTGTGCAAGAGTTAGCCCACAATAACCGAAACACTGTGAACTATAGTTAGAGCCAGCAAACTCTTGAATTATGCATATTGAGTGTAGTAACCTGCATCTAGGAGACGTCAGGAATGATGCTATCACAACAGGCACTGTGACTGCAACTGAAGCTGGATGGGCATCCCCTGGGCTTCAGGTGCTAACTCCATTGGGTGGAGTTAGGCATGGCAGCAGCTCTCAGTTCTCTCCCACGGCTCATATTATGCCATCTAAGGAACACTTCCTAAGTGCGTGATCAGAGTTCTGCGGTCATGTTGATCCATTCTATGCCACGGTGGAAGCTCTCAAGTTGGACCCACCCGCCGCAGGACGCGTTTTGCTAGTCATTCCAATATATCTGAAATAGAACTACAGTAGTGTGTCTGAGTTTTTTTTTTTTTGGCAAAATGTACAAGGATCAGATACAAGCCTCATTCTTTCATGTAAAGAAAAAAGTACAATCAAAGATGAGTCAAAACATTGTTGTGCAGGCACCAATGTTCTTACAAACAACAGCTACCTTGCCGTGAATCGAAACAGAGACAACGTTCCTATGGTCAGTAGCAACTTGGAGGAAAAAGTATTGGCAACGGGTAGCAAGACGGATGATGTGTTGAATAAGTGGCATACTTGCCAGCCGCGCTACTCGCCTTGCCAGCAATAAGGTCAGACTCGATTGCCCCAGCCTCTCACCAGTTGTAGCTAGGCTACCTTCAACGGTTTCTCATGCAAAACATCCTTGAACTGTGAGTTTACATCGATTCATGCTTGTGTGAAGGAAAGAGCAGTGCATAGTGTGTTAACTGGTCCCGGGTGTTCTTTAATCATATTAGGTATTTTGTATTTTTTAAAACCTGGCTGAGGTTGGGGTTGAAAAATTGGAAATAGAATGAATACACCTTATGCAAATCCTGAGGGGAATGTGTTGGGCCTGAATATACACCATATTTGATTCTTAAGGAACTATAGAAGAGACTGGTATGATCAGTTTGGTCTGGTTCCAAGTGAATTTTGTGATTCAAGGCAGATCTCACTCAGGGTAGCAACCAAACAACCCCTTGGTCACTTGCTTCTTGGCTTGCAACAACCTGCCCGCAGATCCCTAGTTAGTCCTCTCATGTTATGGGGATGCATGAATTGTTCCTTCTCCTCTTTCTTCTCAGATCCTTTTGCTCTCCATATAATTAAATGAATTGGGTTTTGTAAAGAGGTTACTCTTTCATGCGTCTGTCGTATAGATTAGCTTGGAAGATATATAATGGTTTGGTGACGAGTGATATGAATATGACTTGTATTGAATATTAGACCATTATCATTCGTAACACATAACACATTAAGTAATAGAGACATATGGATTTTGTATTTTGACAAACATAGACAGAACTAGCCAGCAAAATAAACCAAACAAAAGATTGCTCTATTCCTCGAATTTTTTTTCCGGTAAAGAAAAGTTATTTTACCAAGTCAAAAACGAAGAAGATGAGTCTGCAAGTCCCCGCCTTTTTGTGTTTTGGCCACTTCAGTCGTAGAAAGTTATGGACTCCAATGGGAGGATGCTGAATCATTAACAACTGGTTTCAGAATAGCGATGAAATATCTTTTCTTTACTTGACAAAAGTTTACCCTGATTGTGTCATAGAAATTAATACAGGTTGGGACATGGCTACTGTAACATGCATCATGAGCATCTATCCAAATTTGTTATCATGTGTTTGCATTGCTTTGCTTTTGAAATTCAATTGATGAATTAATTTGTAAAACACACCTTCTTAAGTAACTTCGAAATTTTGAACATAACCTCTACCAGGTGGCATTATTTGTGGCAGCCCTCGGTTCTCATCAACAGTCCAGATTATTCCACGTAAGCAACACTTTGTAATTGGGCATATATATCATTTATTTAAAGGCAAATGACTTAATTTGTCTTCGAAGTAGCGCCATCTGCACTATCTCGGTCACATGTGAGTAACTGCAACAAGATGTTGAATCGTGTGGTATACTGTCAACGTGCATGGTTTGAGGGTACCAAGAGCATGTTAATAGTTTCAGTGTTGGTAGCCACATGCGAAAAAAAGCTACTCTGTTTGTCCACAAATACATGTCTTTCTAGATTTGATATAAGTTAAATTGAAATTGTTAGTGTGATAGATGATTTTATGATGAATTTGGGAGTATCATTTATAGCTATGTTGTCAATCATAAGAATTATTCTTTGTACATAAACTTAACAACTTATCAATAAAAGTACAGCAGGGGAAATCCCCTTCTGTTTTCCGTCAAAAAAAATCATAAGAATTATTTTGCTATTGCTATGAATAGTGCGAGTACGTACAATTCTGGTTTGTGCTGGATGAGCTTGGCACTAATGCTTAGTAATTGTGTTTGTTTGTATGACAATAATCATACTCCTTGTCACAGCCCTTGACTGCAACTGGACGAGCTCTAATGTGTGGATAGATACTGAATCATGATGAAACTGGGTTCAGAATAGTGACGAAATGCCTTTTGTTTAGTTCACCAAAATTTACCATGATCATATCATACAAATTAATACAGGTTGACATGGTTATAGATGCAAAAGCTTGCGAAAATTAGGTATGTTTCATAAAGATTGAATAACTGTTCTGTTCTATTTTTTCAGGGCAGGAAGCAAAACGCATCCACATGCTCCTGCCTGTTTGGATCATATATCCACGTGTGGCCGCTTGAATCTTCAGCCCTGTTATTAAAGAGTTAGCCCACAACAGATGCCAACACCTGTGCGCTAGCCAGCACTCCTTTTTCCTGTTTTTTTCTTTGACCCGGAAACAACGAGGGAGTTCCCGGCTGTGGCCAAGAAGACTCTTGGAGTTTATGCCAGTAGTGATGTGCAACTAGGATCGAGAGAAATCAGGAAATAATGCAATCACGACAGGCACAGTCACTTCTCTTGGAGTTCACAGTATGGCTCCAATGGGTATAGTTACACATGGCAACCCTTGGCTTTCTCTAACGCAGATGTTGCCTCCTAAGCACCACTTCCTAATTCTTTGTAGTTGTTAGAGTATAAGTGAATTGCTCATTTTTTCCCATCAGTTTAAGTTGGTAGATGCAGTTGGTTGGTGCATGCAACTCAACAGTAGTTTTCAATGAAATGACAATCCCATGTTGCTCTCCAAGAAGTACCAAAACGATCGACGTTGCCTTTCTTCTTTTGCTGAATCAAGCAGATTACACGAGCTGCAATGTACAGGTATGCATGCAACTAGTGACTTGGTTTTGGCATGTACCCATGGATGCATGTTCGTGTTAAAGTAAGCTATGAAGATTTTCTTTTTGTCAGTCGATCCTTTCCCATCTTTTTTCTTTCTTTTTTGCCTCTTCAATCACAGAAAGCCAGAACTCCAATCTACGGATGCTGAAGCATGATAACTGGTTTCAGAATAGTGATGAAATGCCTTTTAATTTCTTTACCAAAACTTATCAAGATTGTCTCATAGCAATGGATACAGGTTGTGAGATGGCTACAGATCCAACAAATTAGGACTGTTTCACAAAGGTGGAATAACTGTCGTGTCCTGTTTTTCACGGGTAGCTAGGAAGCAAAATGCATCCACATGCTCTCCCTTCTTGGATTATATATTCCACATGTCGCCGCTTGAGCTTTCAGCCTGCTTGCAAGAATTATCCCGCATCACACGTATTTGAAACACCTGTGAGCGCTGGCCAGTAGACTTTTTGATTATGGTTGTAGTGAGGTGAACCTAGGATCGGGAGACATCAGGAACAATGCTACCAGACTATCACTAAAGGCACTGACCCTGCAATTGAAGCTGGGTGAAGATCCCCCTGAGTTCAGAAACATAGTACACCTTTAGTTCCGCGTCGATCTGCACCAAAGCGGATATGCCATCTTGGCGAGGTAGCTCCGCGCGAACGCGGCTGCTAGATGTTTTGTTCTCCCACATTTGGCAAAATGGTAGGCGATGGATTTCGCCGCACACGATTTAGCAAGCTCGTGCTTTGGCCTTCCCGGGGAGGCATGCCTCTGGCCATTCATCTCGTGTGTGTGCTGAAAGGCAACAGGGACTGTTCATCAACACGCTGGGGGATCTACTTGAATAGCCGTGAAATTAGATGATCGACTAGAAACAAGATAGATGGCTTTCAGCAGATGGCAAAGCGGTTGTTTGGCCTGCTTGAAATGCAGATGGCGAGCATTTCGACTTTCGAGCAAGCCCAGGCTTGTACAAGCCTTCGCCGTGCGCATGAAAAGATTCGCTCACCTCCCAGCACCTCCACCAATTCCTCACGAAGCTATCGCCTCATTGACATCAGAGCGGTGCAGAGCATGGCGCGGCACACGTGTCCTTGGCAGAGAGGCACGAGTCCAAGCAAGCTTCTATTTCTGCCGACGTCCCACCACCTTGGTGGCTGGTGCTGCTGTGTGTGACGCGCCGCGCTCCAGGCCTCCAGCTGCTGGAGATGCTCATTCCGCGAGGCAGCTAGCTAGTTTGCATTTTTTTTATCACACTGCTTGAACGGAGCTCATGGAGAATGATGCTGCAGACTACGTTGTGCTACTGATTAAACCACGAGAGGTGTTCGATCAAATGTCTGAACGGATGATCTAGTCGCTCATCTCCCAAGTGCCGTGACGAAATTGACTTTTTTTTAAAGGGAAATATCAGGTGCACAAGAATTATTTGGTGCACATATGTACAAACTCATTGAGAGCCATCGGATTCAATCTGCACGTCTAAAATCATGAGTGAGAATTTTCATTGAAGAAGCAAATATTTTTGGAAACACAATCTGGATTCATGGTTGCTATAATCATGGCTGAGACTTTCCAAACTTCTAATATTTCAGGCAAGATTAAATCTTATGGTCCAAAAAGTTTATGCACATATGCACCAAATACTCTTTGTGTACCTGATATTTCCCTTTTTTGTATTGGTTTATACTTTATCGTCCAACACAAGAACGAAGACAGTGGAATATGGTTCACACCTTCAAATTGTTTTATATGCTAATTTTTAATTTGTTTTGGAAGGAAGACATGGGTTTTGTCCTCATCTTGTTTTGAACACGGCAAGATTCTCTGTGAGAGTGTGATCACATGCCTTTCGTGTAGGAATTATTTATAAATCCTATTTCTCGTTTTCTACATATTCAATGTACTGATTGTACATGAAGAGAAACAACAAAGAGGGTGAGTTCCTAAACCAGCAGGGCAGGCAACCAAACGAAAGCGATGCTATCTAGGCTTAGCTAGTACAACAATTCAAACAATCAACTATAACTTGTTATTGCCTTACTAAACCCAGGCTTGGGTTGGCCTCGTTAGGATCCTAGCCAAGCTACAACTAACCCAGGCAACCAAAGACACCCATATAGATCTGGAAGGAATTTGGAGAAGCTCTAATCATGTTTGCATATTTCGTATTTTTGAGAGCCTCGTCGTGGTTGGGGAATGCAAAATTAGAAACGGCCTGAATCCACCAAATGCAAAGGTCTAGATGACAAAGCTCACAGACAGAGTAGGGAAGCTTCGTCTGGGTCTGTCTTTGACAGATGCAGCCAGAACTAGGGCCAATGAACCCAAGGCTACGATAGCTCAGTTCTCTGATTTTTTTTCGTGTTAAGGAAAGTGATTACACGAAGTGTGGAAATAATATGAGCCGGCAAAAGTCCCCAGCTCTTTTTTGTTCTTTTTGGGCCTCTTCAGTCGTAGAAAGTCATGAACTGTAATGCGAGGATGTTGAATCATGGTATGGTTTCATAATAGTGATGAAACACTGTTTCTTAGTTCACCAAAATTAACCACGATCGTGTCATAGAAATTAATACAGGTTGTGGCATGGCTACAGACCCAAATGCTTGCGAAATTTAGGTATGTTTCATAAAGGTGGAATAACTGCCGTGTCCTATTTATTTCAGGGCAGCCAGCCAAACGTATCCACATGCTCTCGCTTGTTGGACTATATATATTCCACATGTTGCCACTTGAACCTTCAACCCAGTTAATTTGCAAGAGTTTTCCTATAACATAGTGACAGACGTACCTCTTTCAAACATCTGTGGGCGCTAGCCAGTAGAATTTAGGATTATGCCTGTAGTAACATGCAGCTAGGATCGGGAGACATCAGGAACAATGCTATCACGACTGGTACCAACACTGCAACTAAAGCCGGCTGGACATCCCACGAGTTCACAAACTAAGGGCATATTTGGTTGAACGACGATGGGTGCCCTCTCAATTGTTGGTCACGCGGGATTTGGCACTCGCTTGATCCGACACAGGCGCCTTTGGCGAGGCTGCTCGCGTGCAAGTGCTCATGCTAGTTGCATTTTACTCCTATAGTTGGGGAAATGTGAGCGATCGGTTTTGGCCGCCCACGATTTGGCGAGCCAGCTCTGGCTTGCTGTTTGCATGCCAACTATGCAGGTCAACCTTTCGTTTAAGTTGCATTAGCCAGAAGTTGCATAATTGGGAAGAACACAAACCCTATGCCGCTGATCCTCCTGCTTCAATGATGCGGCTGATGCTCCTGCTTCAAATAATTATTCTTGAACCTTATCTAATGATGTTATTCGCCAGTGCGACTGCCGTGTAAGGCCAAATGGAAAGACATGGGCGGTGCTGAGATTCGCTTTTTTTGGTTCATAAACAACTCGGCCTCTATGCCAATTGCAACCGTCGTACACGGTACATCTTTTTTTTTTACATCTGGTGCGTATATATAGTAGGATTCTTTTATTTGTTAAAAAGCTTCCCCCTAGCTAGCAACGATCGCTTGTTATTTGTTCTATAGTGTGAATATCATATGCCAAATAAACGCTCTAGGATTTAATTAGACCCTTGATGGTCTAACATATTATATCTAGTTATTACTTAGGATCCCATGTAACCATATATCTTTAAATTTTCTCCAGCAAATTCTAAATTGCCGACCAAGTAAATGGAAATCAATATTTCTAATCTTCGAGATTGTAAAGCTACTCCCACTAAAGTAACCTGTGCAGATTTTCTTTGAGCTTTGCTTATCCTCAATCGCCTTAGATATGGCATATCACTGCCAAATTTTTGGAACAAACAAAATCTACGCGTGGAACATTCGATTTGTGAAACTAGAACATTGTTGAACTGAAGCTGAAACACACTTAGTTTTCTAAGGTGACAACTTGCATATTACTGATCATATCCTGTGGAACAAATTTAAATTAAACGTACATATGGAACATTATATCTTTGAAGGTCAAACAATTTCATATTGAAGCTCGAACATTCATGTTACTTCTATGAAGAAGATAGGTTAAAACAAAACTAGATCTACACGATTGGATCTACATCCAATGATAAAAAATGTGACCAAGAGATTAGCAAAATCAAGGAGATTGGTAAATTGATCTTTCCTAGGCTTTTGTTTCTTTGCCTCTTCGTCAGTTACAGAAAGTTATGAACTCCAATGCGTGGATCATGATAATTGGTTTCAGAAATTTACTTCATCAAGGTTTACCATGATCGTGCCATAGAAATTAACACGTTGTGAGATGCCTATATACCCAAATGCTTGCAGAAATTAGGACTGTTTCATAAAGGTGGAATAACTGCAGTGTCCTATTTCTCAGAGTAGGAAACAAAATGCATCCATATGCCCCGCTTGGTGGATTATATTGTTGCTGTTTGAACCTTCAGTCCTGCTTGCAAGAGTTTGGCTACAACAGACATATGTGTTTGAAAAACCAGTGAGCTAGCCAGCAGACTTTAGGATTATACCTGTAGTGACGTGCAACTAGGATCGCGAGTGATGTGCAACTAGGATCGCGAGGCATCAGGAACAATGCTACCACGAGATTCACTGACACTGCAATTGAAGCCGGGTGAAGATCTCCATGTGTTCAGAAACTAAGAGCAGCTTTAGTTCCACACTGATGTGTGCCGATGTTCCCCATTGCGGATTTGCTAGTTTCTTGGTCTGAAGCCCGCGTCTTGGCTAGGAGCTCCGCGCGCCAGTGTAGATGCTAGTCGTTTTGTTCTCCCACAGTTGGCAAAATGGGGGGTCATGGATTTCATAGCCCATCTACAGCAGCATATCCGCCCGGAAAACGCGGGGTACGGTGTTAAGATATGACACTTTCTCGCCATGTGTCTGTACCCCGCCATGATCATAGACACATAAACGGCTTACCGAAACTAAGCAATCAGGTTGAGAGCAACTGTTCAACAAAATCCACGAGAATGTCTCGGTCACACGGGTTCGCTTCACCTCGATATTGTACAAACAGGACCACCGTCGCAACGACTTGTACTGCTTATTAAAACATTGATGAAGTGATCTCGGCGACTTCGGTCAACACCTGGTGGTAGTCTGTCTTCGGCTTCTCCTTGACCTCTTCCTCCAGCTCTCCCTTGGCCGGCTTGGTCAGGACCAGTACGCAGCAGGTAGGCCTCTTGGTGGTGCCAGCAGTTGCAAGATCCTCTTTGGTAGTGCCAGCAGTTGCCAGAAGTTGCGTAATTAGGAAGAATGAAAACCCCTCTAGGCCTTGTTCGGTTGTTGGGATAAAACTCCCACAGTGATTCGTTCCCAACAAATGCTACAGAACGTTTCAAAAAAAAAATGCTACAGAATCCAAAAGCTGTTAATGCACCTGATAGTGTTGAGCGTGTCGACAACGGTTGTGCCTGTTCACTGGAAGGAAGCTGGGCCGGCAAGGAGCAAGCCCGTCAAGAAGCCCAACTCGAAAGTTTTCAGCCCAGAATGGGTGTAGCGAGTGTGAGTCGCGCGCCGCGCGTGTCGTGTGCGTGATGAAGGGTTACCGCTTCTCACAGAATCGAGTCGGAAGTGTCGGTGAACGAATACAGATAGTACTCCCTCCGTCCCAATTTACTTAGCATCCTGGCTTTAAACTATGTTAACTGAACATTATCTGAACCTGGACAACATGTCTGTCTAAGTTCATTGAACATAACATTCTAAGTAAATAGAGACAGATGAAGTACATCACATAACAGCACAAATTTTGTCCTTAAGTTATTACAATAAGTCTTAAATGGTTTAAAACACGTAAGTAGCACAGATCCTTGAAGTCTTTATTCAACCTCTAATCTCGACGATATAAGGGTCACACATCAGAGCGCTACGATGTGGATCTGCTGAAGCTCCCAGTGAACGGTTCAACCCTCAGGTGGCTGTCCCTTCCACTGGTAGCCTCCACCAACCACGTCAATGAAAACGAAGTCATTAGCTGCATCAAAATTATGGAGTCCACAAACTCTGAGTAACTAATACTCTGCAAGACTTACCCGTCAAAAAGGCAACTACAGTCGACTGATAGTATGCAAAGGATACAAAGGGTGAAGGGTGAGACTGACTCAACTTGCATAAAACTACTGCCGATGGTTGAATTATATGAACAGAGCCTTATATAGGCGGTACCAGTAGTGCGCTGGAGTCTGGAGATGGCCACGCGCACCACAACCATGAGAACAGGTCGTGCAGAGTGCGATCCTATACATCCGCTACGGTCACAATTGAGTGGTGTACAAGCGCAGAAGAATAGGTCACGTAGGTCCACGGAGTGATCCTGCGTGCCTGTACAATCGGAGCACTAACAGAACAGCTAACTGAATACACACTTGCTAACACAAAAAAAGGAAAATATGAACGCAAGAGAAGAGCAGCGGAGCGCCAGAGGAGAGACGGCCGAGACGCGCCATCGTGGGAGCTGCTCCAGAGCGCGGCGGGGGCGCGGAGGGTGTTTGGACTCGTGGGCCGGTCGGCGGTGGGCATGGTCGAAGGAGGAACATGAACAGAGCCGCGCGGTGTTCATGCCGCCGCCAACCGCGTCCGTATTACTTGCAAAGTGTTTGACCATGTGACAAAGAGCAACAATTAATACCGGACGGGTTACATGCGGTCTTTTACAAGCGCTTTTGGAATATGCTGGGTGATGATCTAGCAAAGGAAGTACTGGAGGCTGTGAACACAGCATCAATTCCGGATGGATGGAATAATACCACTATATCGTTATGATTCCAAAAAAGGAGAATGCTGATGCGGTAACTCAGTTCCACCCATTAGCTTGTGCAATGTTGTTTACAAAGTTATTTCTAAAATGCTTGCAAATCGGTTGAAATTAATTTTGCCAGATGTTATCAGTGATAATCAGAGTGCCTTTGTGCCTGTTTGACTAATTACAGATAATATTTTGCTCGCTTATGAAAGTATTCATACCATTAAGAGGAAGAAGGGAAAAAGAGGATTGTATGTAGTTAAATTGGACATGCACAAAGCATAAGATAGAGTGGAGTGGTGTTATCAGAACGAATCATGCTGAAGCTGGGTTTTGATCATAGATGGGTTCGTCTTATTATGACTTGCGTGACCTCTGTTAAATATTCAGTCAGATTTAATTCACTGGAAACAGAGGCGCTCACGCCATCTCGTGGTCTGAGGCAGGGAGATCCACTTTCTCCCTATTTATTTTGCTAGTGGCAGAAGGCCTCTCGAGCATGTTGACTGCTGCTGAGGAGAAGGGAGAACTGGAGGGTATTAAGGTGTGCCGGGAAGCTCCAGTTATATCACATCTTTTATTTGCAGATGATTCACTGATATTGATGCACGTTGACAGGAAGAATGCTGAAAAATTAAAGGCTATACTTGATACATATTGTGCGAGTTCTGGCCAGAAAATCAGTGAGGCGAAATCGAGTATATTCTTCAGTCCAAATACACAAGTGGAGGTGAAGGCTGATGTGTGTGGAGTTCTGAACATTATGACTGAATCCCTTAATGAAAACTATCTTGGCTTGCCGGCTCTCGTGGGGGCAGATAGGAGCGACTGCTTTCGCCACCTAGTGGATAGAGTTCGAGAAAGAATTGATGGATGGAAGGAAAATTGCTTAGCTTCGGAGGAAAAGAAGTGCTGATTAAGGCCATTGCCCAAGCCATACCAGCATACGCGATGATGGTTTTTTAACATCCTGAAAAACATCTGTAAAGGGATATCCGACACTATCTCGCAATTCTGGTGGGGTGACGATGATGACCACCAGAATTGCGAGGTTGTATATGGCGGGTGGGAGATGGTACACAGATTGATATTTGGAATGACAACTGGATTCCGACCAGCCACAATCTTAAGGTGCAGACACCTCGTGGACGTAATCTAGTGAGGACAGTAGATGAGCTAATAAACCCAGTAGATGGCTCATGGGATGAGGACTTGATAAGATCCTGTTTTGGGATATTGATGTTTATCGTATTCTTCAGATTCCAATTTTCGCGGGACGAGAGGACCTGGTTGCTTGGCACCACACCAAGAACGGTCTCTTTACAGTCCGATCAGCCTACCACGCTCAATGGGAACATACTTTCAGAAGTAGAAGGGGAAACAGGGATATGGCAAGTGACATAGGCAACAATCTGGTATGGAAGAAGCTTTGGAGTCTTGATCTACCAGGTAAAATTAAAATTTTTGGATGGCGTGCCTTGCAGGGCCTGATCCCATGCCGTGGTGTTCTAAAACAAGCATACTGGCAATGTGAGTGGGTGCCCGTTGTGTCCTTCAGGCTATGAAGACATAAAACATCTGATCTTTACTTGCGACCGAGCTAAAGAGGTATGGAAAGTGTTGGGAGTCGAATAAATTGGAAAATATTATGGAGGTCGATCGCTCAGGCTCTGTTATTATTAAGGAAGTAATACGACTGGGTGATCATGTGGAATCGCTGGACAATGTGGGACTTGCAGAATTAATCATAACCGGTGGCTGGTACATGTGGTGGGAGAGGAGGCAATTTGTACATGGAGAATCTATGCAAAAACCATCCAGGTCGGCAATCTCTATTGCAGCTTTAACAAACAATTATAAGAGAGCGATGAATAAAGTGAACTGTGTCAGACAGGGATGGAGGCAACCACCGAAGGTAAATTAATGTTGAATGTTGATGCATCTTTCTTTCTTTTCTGACTCTGGTAATGTTAGTACAGGTGCCATCATTCGAGATACCAGTGGAGGATTTATTGCTGCATCCCAGAGTTTCCTGCCTTATGTTGTTGATCCGCTAATGGCGGAGGCTCATGCTTTGAAGGAAGGTCTACGGCTGGCCCTATTAGCTGTAATTGACTGCATTCAGGTGGTCGAGACAATGAAGGACGGGGGCTTCTCGGCCATGGCAGCAGCTGCGATCTTCGATGAGTGCACTTTGATGTGGAATGGTTTTGATGATATTTCTATCGAACATTGTAATAGGAAAGCCAATCAAGTAGCTCATGAGTTAGCTAGAGTAGCTTTTTCTTCTAAATTTACTTGTATTTGGGTCGATGAACCCCCTAGCCATATCCTAGCTACTCTTATGAACGATGTACTGTGTTATCAAATGAATAAAGCATGCCGGATGGCTTTCCCTAAAAAAAAAAAGAGCAACAATTAATGTATTGCTCCTGCCAACTAGTGAAGATTAGAGATATTTACAATTGGGAAGGAATAAGATTTACACATCAATAGTTACGGCCAATGCCTTGCCAGCTACAAAGCCATTAAGAACCAGTTTCATGCTAACTCTGTCGTCTGCCGCGCTATGCAACGATCGTCTCTATGCAGCTGACAACAGAGTGCATAGACCCCCGATGCTCTGCTTCCGCTACGGCGGTGGCCTTCTCTTCTTCTTCTTCGTCGCCGTTGAACCACCGGTGCCGGAGCGCCTCCGCCGCGGTGAGCCTCTCCTCCGGGTCGTAGCACAGCAAGCCACGCAGGACCTCGCGCCCGGCCGGCGACAAGGGTTCCGGCAGGCCGCTGAACGCGTCCGGCCCAGCCGAGACGATCTCCTGGCGCAGCTGCATCGCCAGGACGAGCACCTCCTCCTCGTCGTCCGCTTTACCGAACAGGGGCTCGCCGGTGAGGAGCTCCACCATGACGCACCCCAGCGCCCACACGTCCACACCGGGGCCGTAGCTCCGGCCGCCCTTCAGCTGCTCCGGCGACCGGTACCACAGCGTGCCGACGCGCGGCTCCGGGTACGGAGTCTGCGCCACCGACGCCGCCATCCCGAAGTCGCAGAGCTTCACGACCGCACCGCCGCCGGGGCCGGGGCCGGGGCAGACGAGGATGTTCGCGGGCTTGATGTCGCGGTGGACCATCCGGAGCACGTCGTGCAGCCACGCCGCGCCGCCGAGGAGCTGCCGCATGTGCTCCCGCGTCTCGGCCACGGTGAAGCGGCGCTGCCGGAGGAGGCGGCGGAGGCTGGGGCCGGCGAACTCCATGACGAGGAAGAGCTCGCCGTTTTCCTCGTGGGCGGCGAGGTCCCTGATCTGCACGACGGACGGGTGGCCCAGGCACTCGGCGAGGCGTCCGGCCTCGCGCACAACGGCGCGGGGGTCCGGCCCCATCGCACCGCGGCGGGCCATCTTGACGGCCACCGTCTCGCCGTTGCGGCGGTCGAGCGCCTTCACCACCACGCCGAACGAGCCCTCCCCGAGCACCTCGAGCTGCTCGTAGTCGTGGATGCTACGGAACTCGTAGTCGTAGGGCTCCAGCTCATGCTTCTTGCCGGCCGGCGCGGCGGTGCTGGCTCCGTCGTCGTCGGGCGCTCGACGCTTTCTGCTCGCCGCCGCCGGCGCCGGTGCAGCCATTAGCTTCGACGTGAAATCTTTTCCAAGGGAATTGGGCGGCGTTAACAGTTATATCTGGACCTGCCGTACCGTAGGGTTGGTGTCCGAGTTGAAGGTGCAGATTTGGTTGGCGTGGGCGATACGCTACCCTCCGGTCTGCCCGTAACAAGTCGGTGATCGAATTCTTTCGGCGATCGCTACAAACCCCCTTTATTTGAGGTAATATTGTCTCTACTCTATTATCTATAATATAATAATTTTTCCTTTAACATTCTTATAGTTTTACTGCTAGTGTGAACCAGAGTTGAAAATTAAATTAGTATGATAGGGGTACGGTTAATTTCGTGAGTGTGTTCATAGAGATGAGCATGCTCGTGCGTGTTTATGAGTGCCTGTTACTTCAAAAGAAAAAATCATCCCAGGTTTAAGTGTGTGATTGCCCATGACTCACAAGGCCTGCTCTATAGCTTATGATATACTAGGTGACTCCCCGCGCGTTGCTGCGGGTAATTGAATTTTGAGATTGCACACAACAATGGAGAAATATGAAACAACATCAGAATTAAGAAAGAGAAGAGGTGATGGTATGGATTGAAAGGATGGTGCGAAAATTCACGCAATAAATTCCATTGCATGCATAAAGACTACAATATCTTTGCTCGTCACCTTAACATGCAGATGCTTCAGTTTAGAACTGTTATTTTATTTTCAGAAACATATACACATGGGTTCGTTTAACAGACCCTTGTTATGATTTTGAATTTTTAGAAACCAAGCATAGCAAAGAACTTTTAATTATTAATCGTTCATAGCAGCATAAATTAGTCAATCAGGGAATTGAACACTACGTGACAATGAGACATAGTTTAGTCAATATAAGCTGATACAAAAGTGCTCGATTAATAAGAAGGACAAAATGATTGGACAAAGAAATGGTTTGGGGTTGAGAAGGTTGTCAGGAGGGGGGGGGGGGGGGGGGGGGGGGGGGGGGGGTAGAATGTATAATAGAACTGAGTGGTAGTCATGCAAACAGCAATGAGAAAAATATATATTTCCTCCTATTTTATAAATGATGTTGCTTAGTTAACTGTAAAAATAACAGAGTTGAGTGGAAGTCTCACTACTGGGACAGTGAGAAGGTGCAAGGTGCTCACCTGATAACTGGTTGATAAGAACAGCATAGTGGTACATCAAATGCGTGAAAGTTGTAGTATGAAATCTAGATAAATGGGAAAAGAGGAGTTAGACCGGGACAACTGATCAAAGCAAGAGATCACCATCCTTTAGGCTTGTCGTCTGTAGTGATAACCAAAGGGATTATCTTTGCGTGTATGTACCTATGTGGAGGTATCGAGGAAGATTATGATCGGAGAGTTAGACATCCATGCCTTATATATGTCAGGATTTAGGGAGATGAAAAGTTGAATGGGGATGGATCAACATTAAGATGCACAAGGGACCATCAGTTACCCAATACCAGAATTAAGATGTAATATTGTGGAAGAGAAACGGGATATAATAATTTTAAGAAATGGGCCAGATGCAAGATAATTAAGACATAATTATTAGGTGGTCATCGGTAAGTGAGAGGGATGCTGAGAGCTAATGGAAGAGATTTTTTTTTTTTGAGAGAAGAGAATTAAATTGCTGGCATATTGTGACACGGGCTAATTTAGCTTGTTGTGGTACAAAATCAATCCAGCAGTTAAGATGATGACCTTTAGCGCTCCTTTAGTGTGGGGACTGATGAGTATAGAAGAATGAGCGGACATGATCAAACAAGTATCTAAGATCCAACGATGGTAGTTTTACAGGTGATGTGGCTCAATGTGAGAGCTTCTTTATAGCAATCAATGATTTTTAGTGGGTTGCTTCTATATAGTATATATAGATTCGTTTGTACCGCTAGGTTCTACAGGACGCGACGAGAAAAACTAAATTCCACATGCAAATATTTTAAGTAAATTCTAATTAACACATAAGTTGCTACTATGTCTGTATCATAAACTTCTCCCTATATGCTTTCAAAATTATCGATGACATTGGTACAAATACAATGTAACAATTTTTGTATTTTAGCGACAAAACGTTGTGTGTATATATACATATAACAGCCTTTAGTATACACTTTTACAATAACAACTTGCATACATATTATGTGATACGTAAAGACTACTTTTGCATACTTTTATTATAGAACATAATATGCATGTTATGCAATAATTATAGTTTGTGATGCTATTATGCAAACATTGTACAAATGAAAAGTTTAAAAACTTTGGTCATTTTTTCCTGACACTGGAAAGAAGGTACCATTACTCAGGAGCTGACCAATTGTCAGCGATCATTACCCGAATACAACTAGGAAGGGATTCCACGATCAGATCCTCAACCTCAGAACACTCGTGACCCCATGCAGCCAGGTCATGAACCACTCTATTACATTCACGCGGCATATGCTGGACTTGCCAATCGAGAAAATTTAACTCAAAGCATTCTTCAGTTCAGCAACGAGACTACCACCAGCAGATCGTAGTCGTCAAAGTAGCCGCCTTCTTCACCAACATAGCATCAGTGTCAAGTATAACCTTCCCGGGATGGAGGTCGGCTGCAGCCTGGGCCCCTCGGAGACAAGCTATGATTTCTGCTTGGAAGGAGTCCATCACATGATCAATTTGACCTCTCCCCGCCATAACAACCTCTCCGTCAGCATTTCGAACAATAAAACCCCATCCTCCTGACCCTGAATCAGCGTGGAAGGCAGCGTCACAATTTATTTTCAGCACATCACCTTGAGGCTTCTCCAAATGTTGTATCACATGGACTTTTGCATTCTTCTCTTGCGTGAAACCTTCTGGATTTCAAATGTATACGAAGGAATACCAAGAGCAAGACCTGCTAGTTCTTAACCCCTCGCATTCTCTTCTTCTATTCCTTTCCTTCCACCGACCACATCAAAACAATGATTTTCCTCTGAATTTTTCCTGTCGGTTTAAAGATATATTCCAGCACCTGGGTGTGGTTCTGCATAGGAGAGCTCTTTTAGGGCGTGTTTGACACCGCTTCAGATTATGCAAAAAAAGAAACAGCTTTTGCACTGGATTCTGAGGTAAAATAGATTCAGCCTGTTCGGCTGCCCATTTCGCAGCCAGCTTCTTTGCAGCAGCTACAGTGTTCCAGTTATTTCTTCAGCAGCCGCTACAGTGTTCGCAGTTATTTCTTCAGCAGCCGCTACAGTGTTATCAGCCTGCCGAACAGGCTCATTATTCTCTGGCTTATTCCGTATTATCTGTCAAAACAGCTTATCCAATCAGACCGTTTGGCAAAACAACTTATCTTAATTTTTTCTGAAAGGAATTATGCATGGCAAATGACCAATGTATTAGCATTAGTAGCGTTTTGGTTTGTGAAACAGTATTATTGACAGACCTTCTCTTCCTGATTCCTCCTCTTCCTGATTCCTAGCTCAGGCCAGTGCTCTACCTTCTCTTCCTCCTCGGGGTTGCGGCGTGGTCGACGAGGGAACATGGCGACAGCGCGCGGCGGGCAAGGGGCGTGCTGGGGGCAGAGACAGCGCAGGTAGGCGTCGGCACGGCGCCCGCAGACCAGCAGGCTGGCGCGGCGAGCAGGCGCTACGGGGCCATGACGCTCGAATCTGGCGGCGTGGGGAGGCGGCAACGCGCGGTGGACCAGATGTTAGCTGGCGCCTGGGTGCGGTGGAGCTGGTCCCGGGCGACGCGAGCGGCGCGTCGGCGCGGTTGAACGCGCCAAACGATACCCTTCTTGAGCAATTCAAACCCTCTCAGGTATAGATCTCCATGTATAGGACATACCAGCCTTAGCACGAGCATTGAGACATGATGTGCCCGGAAAGTATTTGGCCTAAAGAACGTGCGCACACACGGAATCTGGGTTTTGAAACAATCTCCACCCCTGCTTAGCCACATAGCTAAATTAAAAGCGTGAATATCCCAGAATCCCAAACCTCCTTGCTTCTTTTTTTTAGACCAAAAAAACCTCCTTGCTTCTTAGGAAAAATCATTTTCTCCCAACTAAGCCAATGTTTGTGCTGCCTTTCTTGCTGGCACCAATATCTGGATATCATAGTACTCAGCTGATCACATATAGCTTTCGTTAGATCAAAACAGCCCATTGCAAAATTCGGTATGGCCTACACCGCCACCTTAATCATGATTTCTTTCCCTGACCATGACGATAGCTTTTCTTTCCATCCCTGAATTCGTTTCCACACCCTATCCTTGAAGTAAGGGAACACGTTCTTCATGGACTGTCCAACATGAACGGTAGCTCTAGTATTTTTCACGCATTGTTTCAGAAGCATTCTAAAACCTCCCTCACAACAGCTCTCACTGTTTACATCTCGTATTTCTACTGAACAAGATAGCAGATTTCAGCTTGTTTATCATCTGACTAGAGCATTGTTCATAGAGTTCAAGGATGCTCTGAAATTGCGTAGCATCCTCCCTTTTGCACGGATCAAGATTAAAGAATCATAGGCAAATAGAAGGTGAGAGACACTAGAGTTTTTTTTTTAGGGGAGAAAACTTTGGTATTCTAAAACTCGAGTGCGAGTACCTGGCTTGAGTGGAAGATCACCATATCGCCCGAACGACCGGTTTATCCTCATTGCAGACTAATCCAATATATCCATCTGTCCACCAACAAAAGGACCATCATGGACCAAGTGGTTTTCAGGACTAAAAGGCCGGAGGCCCGTCGATGGGCCTAACCGTCTCCAGAAAAGAGATCCTGAGCAAAGCAAAGAAGCCTGCCTTATGGGCCTAATGGGAGGACAATTCTGCTCCCATCATGCATGAAAAGTTGGGCTTATGGGCTGCACAATTCTGCTCCCATCATGCATGAAAATCTTGAACTGCATCAGTTACTTCCCTGATAGTACAATTCAACTGGTATATTCGTGACAAAATTTCTTCGGCCCACCCAACAGTTGTGCACAGTCATTTCCGCTGCAAGAACGGGCCTCCTATAGTCGTAATCAGCATCTGATCCTTGAAACATAACCTTCAGCATGCCCTTGATATATCGTCAGGTATAATAATGCCCCCTGCTTCATCATACTAGCCTCGTAAGCAATAAACTTGGCTGACATGAAATTGTCCCGTGAGTTATCACATTTTATTGATGTAGCAATATTTGGCGAAGACGGTGCTAAGTGCTAACTAATCGGATGCAGTTTCTCATCCCTGTAAATGCCCACTTTGCGATCAAGCTGACAAAACTATCCAACATGTCCTCACATCGTGCGTCTTTTCTCAGAAATTCTGGTTCATAGTGTTGGCGCTTGGGCTTTCAATCATGCATGGCAAGCCGGAATGCACAAACATTTGCATATTGGTGGAGAAAAATCTCCAAATGCACACCCAAATTCAAAAGAAGTAAAAAGAAAAGGGCTCTTGAGGCTGAGCATGGAGCTTGGTTGACTAGTTGCTCCGGCTGGGAGCGCGGCCATCTGGGTTCGATTCCCTGCGATCGAACTTTGGGCCACAATTGCCTCCAACGAAGGCAGGGGCTTTAAAGGCCCAATTGTTTTCAAAGAAAAAAGAAAAGGGCTCGACACAGTTGTTGTATTGGGATGATCTCAAAAAAAAAGTTGTAGTATTGGGAGCTTAGCTACTATGGAAACAGAAAAATGATTGTGTTTTTTAGGCGAGTGACGCCTCTGATGCCTCCAAGCATGTCCTTCATGCTTGGTTCTTCTTAGACGAGCAACGCCTTTGATGCCTCGCGGGAGGTCTCCAAACTTTAGGACATGAATTAGTAGTGGCAGCTTAGTTCTGCTGAAGTGTTTTGGTCTAGTATTTTTTTTTCATAATTTTTCAATAGTTTGAATTTCAGAATAGTTTGAATTTCAGAGCCCCTCATAGCTCGATTCAAAGTGGGGGTGCTTCAGTGCACGGAACCATTTTTTTTTCTTTCTTGATACAAAAATTTATATGCAACTCTCCTGCGTATTTGAGGGGAAAAAAGGAAGCACGCGCTAAACACTTTTTTGATTCTAAAACTTTGTCCTCTGAATATTCATATGACTTCCCACGCAGAAAAATAGTAACAATGTTCGTATGACTTCGCCCAGTCTTATTCATTGCAAGAGACTTGAAAATGAAATAAGATCTGGACATTACATCTATACATTTTCCGTATCTTTGTATGCCACAAATTTTAGACAAGAGTTGTATGATAGTTTGTCCAAGATTCACTCAAGATGGGAATGTGCAGCATATATATTGCTTTTACTTATTAGAGAGATTCTCTCAAATATATGGGTTAATTAATCTCATTGAAAAAAGTAATGAGTTATAGACTAATTGGTGTTCATTATTGTAGAATAACTTATCATACTTTTATTTTGGAATCAGGACATACTTTCGCGTTTTCTTGCCTGCTATCTTTCCTTCCTCTGTCGTGGCAGGGCCATAATTTCACGTATGTTCTTATCATCGCAAATATAGTTTTTGCAATATTAAATGGATATCCATTGTTACAAGAACAGAATATATTTTATGGTTTATTCTCTGGCATATTACTACGAAGTATTATGCTTTTCAGAACTGAAAGGAACTGGAACATATTTACCGAAAACATGATAAATTAGAATATCACTGAAAAAAGAGAACCACAATGCATGTCGTGTAACCCGTTCAGTTCATTACGTCGAACGGTATAAGTTGTCAAGGTGCACTTGATCCTTTTTTTTTTTGTATATTCATTCTTCCATTTGCATTAACTTATCTTGTTAGCTTCAAGAAATTTCCCTAGCCATAGACTGACACCAAAAGGACTTTGCAGAACTAAGTTTTACTTTTTAGCTGGAAATTTGTTTACAACTTTCTTCCACGAAGCCTCAGATTTATCCAAACTAACTTCATGAGAGAGAAACAAAGTAAGAATATGATCGATATAAATAGTATGCAGTCCCCGACAGTTTATCGAAAAAAGTGCCATCCACTGAGGGCAAGCGGAGGAAGTGCAGCTCCAATAAGTATATTACAGCATTTCTAATTCGCAATTTTATAATGATCGCCGTGTCCTGCATGCTGGATCCTCTACTATTCTATGTTCTTTCGGAAAGCATGCCAATCCCTATGTTGTGCGTATCTGAGCATCTTCTATTCGCTGGGATCAATCTTTTCCTCTGCAGGTTAGAATGTGATCAATATACAATGAAGTTACCAAAAAATCTCTGTTAAATGTTCTCATATCAGGTGGCACATAAACCACAAGTAATTGGAGAGAACAGATTCTGCAGCAGTGTATATTACGATATTGAATTCTGCAATAGTTGGCGCATGTTTGTTCTGCAAATGGAGAACCTGAAGAACATTTATAAAGTACAAAATAAGATATCCTACAATATTTATTCGACGTTTGGTACTAAATTTTGGCTTATTCTCAGTATATTACATCTTCTCAATAAGAGTGTTATAATCTGCTTGTGATTTAAAAAGCAAATGTTCCTTACGACAGACTAGGCTGTTGGGCAAAAACCAGCAACCTTTCAAAGATTCATGTTAACTATCTATAGAGAGGCATGCCTCCCCCCCCCCCCCCCCCCCCCCCCCCCCCCCCCCCCCCACACACACACACACACACACACACCAAAACAAAAGATACAAGAAACAGAAACTTCTGGTCACCAACAATGAAATGAAATGTTTGGACTTACAACAAGCTATTCTGATGAGGGCGTTGTATATCCTGTTTTTGACTTATCAATATCAGTACGTTCCATTCGTTTTATTCTCAAAACTGAAACATTCAGAGATCATTAAATCGTTTATACTTGGTATATTACTTGTGATCTTATCCCATTAGCATCTTCAGCAGGGAACAAATGCAGCACAGAAAACTACTGATAGCTCACGTGGAGCGTAGAACCACCTACCATTAACTAATGGCGTTCATACAGGAAGCTCCCATGGGCGCTCTGGAAGAATAAATGCAGTACATGCTATCCACTGGTCTAAGGTTCTTATTAGCTGCCTCATCTAATAGCATGAAATATATGTAATGCAATTGATGTGTATCCAATTATGAGCAAGAGTAAGGTATAATCTCGAAAAGGTAGCCAAAATATGTCGCTGCAAAAGAAGGGAACAGATTCTTGCATTGCATGTCTATGTCCACTACTAGAGCTTGTATATGGATGAGATGAAGAAACGAAAAGAAGGGGGGAAATGCCTCTTTCGTGTCTGCTTCGAGTGATGTTGCTATATTTTGTATTGACAGTACTAGACTGTCAGGATTCTGAAACGATTTGGGAACCCTATACTGCAACAATATGGATGACGAATTCAAACTGTCCATGTGTTTGTATTGGCTAATAATCAGCTATATATTTAAGCGGTGGCGAATGGCCAAGAAACATATTGCCGACCGAGTTTGATACACACAGGCGAGCATATCGTTCCGTATCAGGTAAAGTTGCATTTTGGCAGAACAGATTCAGATATGCTGCTTATTAGGACAACACTAACCGAAAAAAGCTATTGATTGCGTGTCTACTTTCTTATCTGAATTTTTTCTTGGATATCTTAGCTTTTCTATACCTAAATAGTCGGGCACCGGTTGGCTAATAGTACGATAGTATTCAGTTTGTCAATATTTTCTTTGTACAAAAGGGCATCCCTTTTTTTTTGTTTTGGTATCAGATGCCACCGTCAGACCAATAAAATGATCCAACGAAACTCTGGATTTTCTCACAGCCTGCATGTTTCGTTAAAGTGTCACTCATCTTCATGGGCATCTGCATGGTAAAAGCGATATCTTGTACTAAGTGCACAAAGCCGACGGTGCGCCGCGTCGTTCACCATCCTTTGATCTCAACTCTCAAAGATCAATACTTTGAGAAAGGAAAAGTGGCTGCACATCAACTCGTCAACGACTTCATAGTTGCCGCCAAAATGTTTGACGAACATGGACTGGCTATCAGCTACTTGTCATGAGTGACAAATACAGCAGAGCTGAAACAGGTCGGTTCTGCTCAACTGAGATGCAAGGATGTCAAAGCGCACATATTTTTCATGATAGCGAAGGAAATGAATACTGTGAAATCATCGTCACCATCATGTAATTAAGAACTTCAAAAGGAGGTATAGATATCAACCAAGTCGTTGACATATTTCTTGGCTCTCCGACCTTCATCAGAGAAACCGAAATCACTGACACAAAAGTAGAAGTGTACATGCCCTTAGACAAGAATATCTTGCCAGTGCATAAAGATGACAGAGCAACCAAATCCATGGTATGTGCTTTTGCAGGGACTAGTGGGGAGAACAAAACGAATGCTATAAGACTCAGACCAGCAATAACAATTCAGTACTGTCTTGTATGCATAGCTCAAGGATCCGACTGCATATGTCACTTGAACTTTTTTCTGAATGAATACAATGGCATCATGTTCATTTCCATTTTGTATGATAGAATTTTCTCCCAACTCCTTTCATCTAATCTGAATGACTTGATAGGCCATTGTCAGGTTAACGATGCACTGTGTTATCTCTCAATAACAAGCACTGTGTAATTTCAGTTTCCCGTGTGACTGTGAATGTCACCTTACCAAGAAGAACCTAAGCACACTGTCTGTGGTCGTGGACTCATCTTATTTCTATTAAAAAATAGACCACATGGTGCAAGAGTAAGTGCTCTGTTCCAATATTCAACATAATACATGCACAAAATATTCAAGTAATGCTTTAGGAATCCCCAACTTCTTGTAATTAACAATGCAGATCTTCCGTAAAATTTGTTGAGAAAAAATTTCAAAAATTTAGTCCTTTGAGAAACAACTGCAATTAAGATATATATATCTGAGTAAGCAAAGATGTCATTCTTGATGGTCACCATGTTAGCCATTGAGGTGCCCTGTTGGCTCGAGGGCACCTCTACAAGACGCACCAGAATATCCCATCAAATATTCTCCAGGGGAAGGTCACAATATCAAAAGTTCAAAAGAGCTATCTATGCATGATCTGCAGACTTTATGGATTGAATCGTAGGGTTTGCGCTGCTTTGCTTTTCACTGTCCCTAGTGCAGGAATGTAGGATGGCATGCTGTTAGCTGATATATTGATGCTGACAGAATTATAAGCCATTTTAAGAGAGCACTTAAATTGGTCTCTGAAGCTTAGCAGTCAAAAAGCTTTGTCAAACATCCTTTATCAAGCACTTCCCATAACATCTTTCATCAAGCTCTTTTCCTTAGGAAAGGCAATTTGCCGACCAGTACAGCATTATTGGCGACAATTACAATGAAGATTAAGAAAAAGGATAAAAATGGACCACTAAAAGGTATGAATTGCTCCCTCTGTAATTATTTTCTTGTCGTTAGGAGGGAGTAGTATACTAACAAAATAATAATGGAGGGAGTAGTATACTAACAACATGTCTTTCTTCCCAAAATAAATGCAAATTCAGAGAGATCGATCTGAAACTAACAGTGCTAGTAATGGGATAGTAGTGGTTTTCACTGCTGGATCACAAACTAACAGTGTCAGATTGTCTATATAAAATTGGCTAATAATTAATGACTAGCAAGGCTGCATGTTGAGCTGTAAATACGAGTTTGCAACAAATAGGTCTGGTAATATGATACATTAAAATGTACTTTTGAAACAATTTTAGATGTGGCACCATTCCATTTAATGCCACATTGCCAGTTCAACTCGAGTCTATACTAGCTTATGGGACTTGTCGACCTTCATACGAGTCATGTGCATCGAAGAGTAAAAGTGGCTTTTGCATTGTCTAAATTGGGATGTTTTAACTGACATACTTTTATAGATGCTTTTGTAACCCTATGCATTATTTTCGAGACCTGAGGAGAACCAACCATTCATGTCCAGGTGGCCTTTTTGCTCCCAAGCGCATAATGAAAGTCCAATGGAGAGGACTCAGACTCTTTCGTCGTCTTGGTCGCATGGAGGCCGTGAAAGGAAGGAAAAACAATCGGCTTATTGGCGTTTTCATCTGGCTCGTAAATTTGCTAGCCCTGTGAACCATGGCGATATTTCATTGAAGCATGTGTAGTCGAAGGTCCAAATCATTCTTGTTTGGACATGTTTATAATGAGATATGCAAGTTTCCGTGTCCTAACATGTGCGAACACGTTTGTCTCCAACCGGTTAATTAGTTACATGTTTCCATCATACTAGGCCAGGCAAAATTACTTGTGCACTTCTCGTTTGACTATGACACTCCCAAAACTGTGTGTAACATGTTGATGTAGTGCACTGCTTGCGGGTGAAACCTAACTCAGATGCATTTATAGAACATTTTGACTCGACTTTCTATAGTGCTTGATGAACTAGCTGATGAACCAGAGTTACAATCCAGTTTGTCCGTGCTCTAAGATTTCATGTTGATTGGACAAATTGACTGTATCCAAGATTAAGAAGTCATCAGCTTTTCTGCCTTTCAGCAACCAATCGGTGCACCATTGCACCAACCCATATGTATGCCTTTGTCCAGTTAGCAGGATATCATTTTTTAAGTAGCAAAGCAAAGTTATCACCTTCTTTTAGGGCGCATTACCAATAATTTTCGTCAAGATGTTCTTTTTCGCATCATTGTCAGTTTAAAGTAAGGTCTCATGCATTAAGCTAGTTCAATAAGGTGTATCTTAGAGGAACTTTGCGTTCTAGTTTGCTGTTTAATAAAGCTGATTTCTGCATTGACTGGTGACCTATGTTTTTGTACTAACTAAAGGACTCGGAATTTGAAAAGGAAAAATTAAGATACTTAGCTAAACCTTAAAATGTTTAATCATAATATATGCAAGGATGCCAAGATTTTTTCATATAGCATTGTATTATTTATAAAAAAGCAATATTCATCATGAAAAACATTTTCATCTATTATTATCTTTTTTAACATACATACAGTAAAAAAAGTAACAATCAAAGATATTAATGAAATATAATGTCTATGTCTAAAATGGCCACAGATGTGGAATTAACTGAATATCCACATTAATCTAAGCCATACAAGTTTGGCTAGGAGGAATATAAAACTATGTTACTCCCTCCGTCGTAATAAGGTGCGGCTTGACATGGCACGGTTTCAATCATATATTTCTGTCAATGTATATTATTACTACATACAAAATCACAATCATACGAATGTACATTGCGATACAAATCTAGTACCACTTTTGTATTATTAAATTCATATATATAGTTAGACTAATTGGTGGATTAACCAACCTGGCTCTCCAGGTGAAGTGTCTTTCCAGCATTGCTTATATTTTTCCCTTAGTGAAATGTGGCAGCTGCAAACTTTCAGGAGAAAGAAACAATGGAAGTATTTTTTTTTCATGCGTCAGTCAGTCTGAAAACGGTAGTCTATTGAGCTAATCAAAAGCCACCAGATGAAAGACAGAAATGAAACATAGATTACTGCAAAGTACGGATAAAACATAGATTAAAATTCTGCAAAGTATGGGCACTTAAGATAGCAGCTGATGCACAATTCAGTTGCAAGACCCTGTCATAGTGTAAATATGAATCGGTAGCAAAAGACAAAAGAAAGTGACAAACGTCAAATCCATAAATGAGGTGATACCAGGGAGAGGTATGCGTACGCCAAAAAGATACATGTAGATATTCTTGATATTCGTATGCAAGTGGGGGACTGAACGCTTACTGGATTAGAAAGATGGTGCTGTTGAACACGACACGCCCAGTAAGGTTCAAACATGGGCGCCCAAAGATACGTAAGTGAACGCTAGAGTTCCCCAATAGTTGTACGAAAAAAGATTCATATACAAGTAAAACACGTTTCAGGGGGGTCTAAATAATATCCGCAATGTATCTTTGAGATACTTATCCGAAGGGGGGGGGGGGGGGGGGGGGGGGGGGGGGGGATCATATTAGACCTCTGTGAAGTAGCTATTTGAAAAATCAGTTTCTGAAAACCACTACAGATTCAATTGCAGTTTAATCATCAACAAATCAGATGATATGTCCAATTTACTTGTGGCTTCGCAAATGACAGTTCTTGCTCATGCTCATTTTCCCCGTAATCCCATCTCTTCATTCTGTCGCAGGACAATCATTACCCACCTTATTACTTTCCAGCAAGGAGCTAGACTGCTAGAGGTTGATGCTGCACTGACGCGTCTGTCCATCCTATAAGACACCCTCCCTCCCACTTTCCCTCTCCCCTCTCAATTGGGCGGCAAGAGAGAATCCAGCATACCAACTTACAAGCTCAAGTGGTGATCACAGTTGATAACAGCCACCTAAACCCCCTACAGGCAACAATTCCCCCATCTTCACATATACTTCGGAATGTGCTAGCCTCTAATCCTCTCAATCTAGATTCTAATTCCAATTCTAAATTCTCTCTCCAATGAGCACTACAACACGCTCCCATGCACATATAAGTACACCCCACCCCATGGCCTCCAATGAGACACCTAATCACCACAGCAGAGCACTGCACTGGTACTCTCTAAGGTATCCAGGAACAGAGGAAGTAGTGCCAATGGTGAAGTTCTCCAAGCAGTTTGAGGCCCAGCTTGTGCCTGAATGGAAGGAGGCCTTTGTGGACTACTGGCAGCTCAAGAAGGACGTCAAGAAGCTGCAGGCTGCTGGAGACGGTGTCGCGTCCACAGTAGTGGCATCGCCATCGCTGTGCCAGGCGCCGACGGCAGCTCACTGGGTGATAAGGCTGCCATTCCTCCACCCCCATGGATACCACAAGGAGCCTGGCGCCATACAGGCATGCAACTAGTTTTGTGAACCAACTTGGTTAAAGCTCCTTTTGATACTGCAGTGTTGAAAAGAAACTTTTAAGTTGCTATTGTTGATACAATAGCTCCTCGAAAGCATCTTTCTCAGGAGGATGACTGCAAAATCTCTACAGAAGAGCATAATAAAGCAAGTGGAAACTAGCGCTAAGGCAATTAACATGCTGTCCGTGCAATACAGGTGCGCAAAAAGCTGGTGGCCAACAGGAGCATCGATGGCGCGGTAGCCGGGGAGGTGTACCAGACGGAGGTCTCTGAGGCTGTTGAGTTTGCAGACACAGAGGCGGCGAGGGTATTCTTCGAGAGGCTGGACCAGCAACTGAACAAGGTGAACCGATTCTACGAAAGGAAGGAGGGGGAGTTCCTGGAGCGTGGCGAGTCACTCAGGCGGCAGCTGCAGATCCTCATTGAGCTCAAGGCCGCCGTCACGGAGCAGCAGCAGGCAAGACGGTGCGGCGGGTCGCCGGCAGACCCAGAGGATCCCTCCATTTCTTGCTCCATCCTGCATGGTGAGAAAGGTTGCATGTCACTTCATCAATATATGCTAACTAAGACAGCTGGGAAAATACAATATATTCAGCTTAACTAGATAGGAAAGAATGTCACAAATGGCAATATTGGTAAATTCCATTGTACGGCCTGAGCGTGCTATCAAAATGAGCTTTCGAGTTCTACATTTGTTAACAAAAACTGATAACAAGATGGCCACCTATATTCAACAAATAATTATGCAATACATTAATCATGGCATGGCATTTTAAAATTGCAGGAGACCAATCTCTTAGAGGAATTGCCGAGCATGAACAAGAAGACGAAGAAAAGCACACCATAGATGCTTTTGCCACCACCAATGACAACGGAGCGGAGGACCAGCAGGCGTTCCCACATGGTCTTGGTTACTCAGGGAGGCTTGCCAAGCCAAGAGAGGAACCTGCCAGCAAGCTGAGGACACACTCAGGGAGGGTGGTCACCTGCCAGGGCAGAAGTGTGAGGATCAACATCCCAGTCACCACACCATCAAGAACAGTCACTGCCATACGAGAGCTTCTGTTTGAGGACATGCTAAGCCAGTCGAAGAAGATTGGAGCACATGGTGGCGATGGTAGTGAGAAGCTAAGCATCACCAAAACGAAGCTGCACCAGGCAGAGAAGATGATTAGAGGTGCTCTTGTCGAGCTGTACAAGGGATTGGGGTACCTCAGGACGTACCGGTAAGGATAACTGAAATGGCAACATGGCAGGTAGTTTTTCATTGAGTGCTAGATGGGTACTAAAAAGGAAAGCGTGCCCTTGTTGCAGGACCTTGAACATGATGGCCTTTGTGAAGATCTTGAAGAAATTTGACAAGGTTTCTGCTGATGTCAATCTCCCGATTCCTATGCGTAAAATCACCACAAATTAGCATTTTTGGAAAAAAAAAATAATATATATTTACATGTTTCAGGTTACAGCAAAGGAGGTGCAGCCAATTTACCTGAAAGTAGTGGAGAGATCCTATTTTAATAGCTCTGACAAGGTATCTCGCAATGTTAAAACCGACTGAAAATCTTGGAACCGTTCATGCTATGTAAACTCCATGGTCATGGTTCGTATCCTCATCTTAACAGGCAGTCAAGCTGACGGATGATGTGGAGGAGCTATTCGTGAGGCATTTCACTGAAGGTGACAAACGGAAGGCAATGAAGTACCTGAAGCCAAATCAGAGGGAAGAATCACACGCTACCACATTTTTCATTGGTAAGGACATTTTAGCAAGATTCGCATTTATTCCTTCATCAGCATAAAAATTTCATGTCCTTATGCAGAACTGTCAAATTTTCAGGATTATGCACTGGTGGCTTTGCAGCATTATTCATTGGTTACTGTATCATGGCACACATTGCTGGGATGTACACTCAGCAGTCAGACAAAGTGTACATGTCAACATCCTATCCAGTCCTTAGGTCAGCAACAAATATGCCTATTCAATAGCTTCTATGAACTTCTTATAAGAAAGAAAAATTTATATAATTCAGACCCCTGAGCTAACACTAAGTAAACTCATACTGCAGCATGTTCAGCCTCTTCTTTCTGCATCTCTTCCTCTATGGATGCAACATTTTCATGTGGAGAAAGACACGCATAAACTATGCATTCATATTTGAATTCGCACCTACTAAGGAGCTCAAATATCGTGATGTTTTCTTGATATGTGCTACTTCCATGACAATTGTTGTGGGTGTAATGTTTGCACACCTAACACTCATTGTGAGAGGATACTCTTCATGTGCAGTCCAAGCAATACCAGGGGCATTACTTTTGGTACGTTCTAATCAATATTACTTTTGACACTCTTCATGTGCAGTCCAAGCAATACCCTTCATGTTAAATTCTAATTAAATTTGTCAAATTCTGCCTATATAAAAGTGAGGTAATTTCTCTATTCAGGTGTTCTTGTTGATATTGGTCTGCCCTTTCAACATCATTTACCGATCAAGTCGCTATCACTTCCTAAGAGTGATCAGGAACATCATTCTAACCCCCTTTTACAAGGTAATTATCATAATTCAAGGGCAACAGTTAAGATGGTGCAATCAAATTCTATATCTGAACAAGTTTGTACATTATTGTACATGTGCAGGTTGTCATGGTTGATTTCTTCATGGCTGATCAGCTCTGCAGCCAGGTAATCACACAAGGAAAGTTAAGGGTTTGTCAAGTTCAGTATGCAAACTTAATAAATGGCATAGAAGCTATAATGCCCAGTAAAATCAATTTTCAACATAAAGTAATCAAGATCCTTACATTTAGTTTGCACACCATATATATACGTATGAGTAATTATCCAATAGTCTACTAAGAGCATAGATGGTGCTTTCAATTAGGAAATGACTAAGCATGTTTTAACTGCTCATAAATAGGTACCGATGCTTAGGAGCCTGGAGTACTTGGCATGTTACTATATAACCAGCAGCTACAGGACCCAAGATTATGGCTACTGCACAAGAGTCAAACATTTTAGAGACTTGGCCTATGCAGTATCCTTCCTACCTTACTACTGGAGAGCCATGCAGGTACATATGACATAACATGAGTAAACACATTACAGTGCTCTTTCTTACCATTTTTCGAGCTATTGGTAACTTTTCTTACTGTTGTCCTGGCAGTGTGCAAGGAGATGGTTTGACGAAGGAGACATAAACCACATTGTGAACCTTGGGAAGTATGTGTCAGCAATGCTTGCTGCAGGAACAAAAGTGGCATATGAGAATAACAGCAGTGCTGGATGGTTGTCACTTGTTGTCATTGTATCTAGTATTGCAACTATGTACCAATTGTACTGGGACTTTGTTAAGGACTGGGGTCTTCTACAGTTCAACTCCAAGAACACCTGGCTTCGTAATGATCTGATACTAAAAAAGAAATACATTTATTTCTTATCCATGGTATGTTCTAAGATAATTAGCCCTGCATCAAAACTATCTGAAACAATGATAAATATTTTACTCACATAGACTTGGATATTTTTACAGGGTCTGAACCTTGTCTTGAGGCTTGCTTGGCTTCAGACTGTCATCCACCCTAACATTGGAAGCCTGGATTCTAGGGTAACTCTGTTCCTTTTAGCAGCTCTTGAAGTGATTCGACGAGGTCACTGGAACTTCTACAGGTAAAATGTTCCAGCAAATTAAGTTGTACATGTCAACTTCTGATTATTATGTAAACTTAAATCCACATAAAAAAACTACTTTTTTTATGACAGGTTGGAGAACGAACACCTAAACAATGCAGGGAAGTTCAGAGCTGTGAAGGTTGTTCCACTTCCTTTTCATGAAGTGGAAGACGGCTAACAAAATAGACCATCGCTGGAGCAGATTGTAGGGATAAAGAATAGAAACCATGTAACACCAACTAATGCTAGAAAGCATGCTCTACAGTACCATAATCTGAATTAGTTTTTAGTGTGACGAATAAAGGGCATCACACATGGTCAGTTTGGAGAAGTTATATGCAAGCAACAAAAACTTTATAGATAGAAGATAGAACACAGGTGTTTATGTAAATCTTCCTAGTAAGACTAAGAATTGGTATGGATATCCTCTCCAAAAAAAAAGGCGAGGAAAAATTGGAACTGGTATCAAGTGAAGACAAGGTAAACTGACATGTTAGAAAATCCAAGCAATCAAAAGCAGCTTATCACACCTCTACTGATGTCCATTTGGCCACTCCGAAGTATTTTGTTTGCTTGGGAAATTTAAAACATTTAATTAACAGAATCTCCATCAAAAAATTATCTCGACCTTCAAAAATCCTAATATCTTTACCTTTCTAATTTCTTTATCAGTCACTTACAAGTTACAACAGAACTTCACACATCACCATGGTATTGTAATCTCAATAATATTAAGTACCACCGCCTCAAGTTATGAATGCTAAGAACTAATACCGTCCTGGCATACAGTCATATTGATGTCGCGCATTGACCTTGCTTTCCCTCTCTCATTTGGCAAGAACAAGGTTATAAACCCATATCTGTTCAAAAATATAAATAATAAAAGTTAACTTAGGAACCATAAAGCTCAATTAAGAGCTGGACTGCGCTAGTACTAACCTCCAATTGCATGTAAGCGTAGAAGGCTTTGAAGCCTTAGACCCTTTGGTAGGACTACCAAACCAGCTCCAGCTCCGGCTCCGGCTTCAGGGTGAAGCCCTACCAAACAGTCCAAACCAGAAGGGCTTCGGCCCCAAAACCAGGAGAAGCCATTTTGCAAAATGAACTGGGAGCCAAAAGCCGAAAATAGTAGCTTCACTCGGCCCCTCCGCACGAGACCTGAATCCTTTTCGCAAAATATTTGTGAAAATGTTTCTGCTCCATCAGACAAAAACTGGAGGAGCTGTTTTACAGGAGTCGAAACTGGAGCAACTTTTGGACAAGCCGAAGCCCTACCAAACAAGCCCTTAGTATAGCTTCAACAGATGTGCATGCACCTCGACATTTTTAACATCACCAAAAACCAAGGTGGCTGTAGAGAAGAAAGCAGCACTATATTTTCCACTATGTGCAAATCCTTGGTGCAGTATACAGAAGAGGAAGCAACATAATATTGCTCATTCAAACATGACAATCCATGCACGACTGTGACCTGAGCAATAGAAACAATAATAATCTGAACTTTTGCAACAGGAACTTATCTTTTCTTCTGAATGAAGATCTGACACAGATCGATTCTCTATGATATGGTTTGCTTGTGCCCCAGCATATCTCTGTTAAGTTACTTGAGCTCTTATGATTGAGTCCATGCTTCACTGCAACTACAGAGTGTAAATTCCCCTTGTGTTCGAAAAAGAGACATTTTCAGCCACCAAACTTATGTCACTCCAACTTGTAACTTGTCATATATATTATCTGAAAATTCTTGTGAATCTATCCAACTACTACCAATGTCCTTCCTTGCACGATTGGCATCAAGTACATTACGATTCCAGGCTTTCTCATCCCACATGTCAACTGAAGCATGAATATTGGATAGTATAATGTATGGTGAAGGATCCTCAGGCGTAATTTCCAGGATCTTCTTTGCTGCTACTCTACCAAGCTGCACGTTACCATGGACTTTACATGAAGCTAGCAAAGATTGCCACACCATTTGGTCTGGTCGACAAGGCATAGTATCAATGAAGTCCACTGCATCAGAAAATTTTCCAGCACGGCCATATAGATCAACCATGCATGTATAATGCTCCATCTTGGGCTCCAAATTGTATTTAGCCGTCATCTGTTTGAAGTATTCACAACCCTCCTTCACAAGGCCCATTCGGCTGCAAGATGATAACAAACCAACAAATGTGTAATCATCGGGACAAACCCCTTCTTCTTGCATGAGGTCAAATAGCTGAAGAGCTGTCTTCTCATCACCATGCTGTGAAAAACTTGTGATTAGAGCATTCCACGATATGATACCTCTATTTCTCATTGAATTGAATATTTTTAATGCAATATGAACGCTTCCACACTTGGCATACAGGTTTACAAGTGCATTCTCCACAGAATTGTCATGATCAATTCCTAATTTCAAAGCTCTTGAATGAATTTGGAGTCCAGCAGTAAGGTCTATGGTGATAGAACAGGCTCGTAGCACACTAGTGATGCAGAAGACTGGAGATTCTAACCCTCTCCGGAGCATTTCCCTGAAAAACACTAGAACTTCTCGAACAAGACCATTCTGGCCATAGCAAGTTAACAATGCCGTCCAAGATATGATGTCCTTTTTTCCAGTAGTTTAAACACAAGTTCTGCACTTGTGACATCACCGCATCTGCTATATGCAGTGATTGTAGCATTCAGCAGAAAAGTATCCAACTTGAAGAACGTCCTTAGAGCATAACCATGGGCCTCCTTTACCATCCTTAATTGTCCCAGTGGTGAACAAATTTGCAGCAGACTAGTAATAGCTGATTGGTCAAAAGCCACATTTTCCATAACCATCTCCCTAAACACCCCAACTGCCTCCATATTGTATCCATTGCGTGCATAAGCAACAAGCAGTGAAGTCTTGGAAAATACATCATGCTTTATCCGACAAGCCAACCTAGCCATCCCATCAACTCCACCACATCTACCATACATTGTCATAAGGGCACTCCCTAATGCAGGGTCAATCTCAGTTCCCATCTTCAACAGGCAGCCATGAACTTGCATCCCGACAGGGAGCAACTCAGGCACATCAAAAACCTTCAGGATGCAAGAAAACGTCGCATTCGTGGGCCAAACCTTCAAGACCAGCATCTTCTTGAACAAGGCAATCACTGAATCATGGTACCCTGGACAAGCTTGGTTCACGAGACAGGCAATCATGCTCGTCCAGCTCACAACGCTCCTCTGTGGCGCAAGTGCAAACGCCCGCCAGGCCGAGTCCACGCGCCCGCACTTGGCGTACATGTCCACCAACGCCCCCGCGACGCTCTCATCCTCGTCGACTCCAAACTTGACTGCGCAGGCATGCACCTGCGCGCCCGCGACAATGTGTTTCGCACGGGCGCACCCGGCAGCGAGGGCCCCGAGCGTGAATGAGTCCGGGCGGTCGCAGCTTCCGCGGCCCGCACCGCGGAGGATGCCAGAGAAGAGCGAGAACGCCCCCGCGAGGGCGCCGAGGCGGGCGGAGCTGGAGACGAGGATGTACCAGGAGGCGAGGTTGCGGCTGGGCATTTCGTCGAACAGCCTGCGGGCGTCCGCCAGGACGGGGCGGCGGAGATACGCGAGGAGGAGCTTGTTGCAGAGGAAGGTGGAGGCGATGCAGCCAAGCCTGACGGCGGCGCCGTGGATGGCTTGAGGGTGGGCGCCGCCACCGCCGCCGCGGAGGAGGGCGGCGAGGTGGTCATGCATTGGTGCCGGGCAGGCATCGGCCGCCGCCCACTGGAGTACGGGAGCCTGTTCGCTTGTTCCGTGCAGTCGCTACTACAACTGCAACTTTGCAATCATTTTTGCTCAGCCATCCAAACAACATCCAACGGCCAAAAGAAGTAAAGCCAGTAAATTCTTTCTTCCTCCTCCCGATAGACTTCTACGCTTACCAAACGGTTTGCATAAATCTTATTTATTTTTGATATAAATTTTTTCCTACATTAAACAATTGAACCATTCGTTTATTAAAAAAATTTATACAAATATTAAAATAAATATGTCATGATTAAAATATTTTTAATAATAAAACAAGTTATAGAAATAAATAAAATTTGTGAAAAAAAATTGAATAAATCGAGCGGTAAAATATGATGTCTAAAGTCAAAAAGATATTTATTTATAGACGGAGGAGGCTCTGCTAGCAAAACACGATGCTCTTCACCTATCAGAAAAACAGCTTTCATAGATCAATTCAAATCTAGCAACACACGGAATGATTGGATGTCTGCTGATTTATGCTCTGTACTCCTCCGCGTTTCGACTGAAGAGCTACCAGAGAACTAACTGAGTACTTCCTTCGGTTTTAAATTATTCACGTTTGACTATTTTTAAGTTATATCTATTCATCTTATTCAAAATATTTGAAAAAATTATCATATATTTTGTTATGATTAGTTTCATCCTAAAAGAAATTGAAATATAATTTATAATCTTACATATTTAAGTTAATATTTTGAATAAAATGAACGGTTAAACAAAACTCAAAAATGATCAAATTAATACTTTAAAACTAGAGTGAGTAGCATTTTTTTCCTTTGAGAAAATAAGGCTAACTTATTTGGAGCCCGTTTCCACGTTTCTTGGACTGTTCCCGCACACACTTCGGCCGAGTCCAGTCCCACTTCCCACCGCCCCCACCAGCAGCCGCAACCACCGCCGCCCCTCTCCTCCTGTTGCCAACCATCATCACGCTCTCTGCTAATCCTCACTCCCTCCCTGCTTCTCTCCCCTCACGGGAACCTGCTGCGCGACCTCGCCTCGCAGTCCCCTCCGCTTCTTGTGCCCCCGCTCGACTCCAGGTGAGAAAGAACCCTCTCGTCCGCTGCGATCCCCAATTTCAGGAACCCGTAGCTGGCTTGTCCAGACTCCAGAGGGAGCGTTCTGTTTCAGTTCGTTCAAATCTTTTTTTTTTAATTTTTGGCCGGTGGTCGTAGAAAGAAGAATGACCTGCAGATTCAGACGGGTGGAGTGTTCTCTACTATATTTGCCGCATGACTCGTCACTTTCTCTAGAAAACTGCGGGTTCTTGCCTGTTAGCTTGGTGGTAGATTCATGTTGGTTGTGATTTTCGAGTTGGTCAGTAAGGCTATCTCGTTAGTACTCTAGTACAACAGGAGTGAAATGAGGTCGTGTTGTTGAAATTTCATCCTCAACCGTGACTATCTCTTATTGTGGATTCTTTAAGTTGCATTCTGCTGTGTTCAGTTGTACTAGCATTGATCCACACTGGAGAGACTAGTTATTCCTTAATTGTGGTAACTGAACGGTGTGAAAGAAACGATTTGCGGTCTGTGCCCCTGATGCTCACTTCCTTTCATTCTGCCTGATTCGCTTCTGGTCGAAATTTTGTTGCTACAGCAATCGGAAGGGTAGATCTTTTCACTTACTAGTACTTGATTTTGACCTGACGGATGCAACTTTCTGCACCAAGTTGAACTTTAAGGGCAAATTAAGATTTTTCCTTGTTCTGTTTCAAAATTGCCACCTCATTAGTTCTCTGGTTGCTCGTCTGTTAAAATTTATGGACCCTTAATAAGCTTCCATGATGGACATTTGAGTTATGCTCTCATTAACAAGCTCTTCTGACATGAATGATTGTTTTCTCTTATGTTTGATTAAATGAACTATTGATGACCTTGGTTTTGTAGCTGCAAATTTGCTACATATGTATTCAGTTTATACTTTTCTGTAGTGGGATATCATATTCGCTTTGTCAAATTATTCCTGCAGGAATTTCATAACTTGATGTCTGTTTGAGTGGAACCGGAGCCTCACTTGAGCTGTCTGGGCTCCATGTCGAAGTGTGAGCCAGTCACATTTGAGGAATCTCTTAGCTTTGTCAAGAAAGTTAAGGTGAGGACTTTTGTCAAAGGAAATGTCAATTGACTGTAGGAATCTCTCGATTTTGATGGATAATGTGCGTTCTTCTTCCGGTGTTGTAAGCCCAAGCAGTAGATTGAATTCCTGTTGTGACGATTTATCCGTATAGTGGGAGAAGTACATCTCTATTTGTACACATTTGTAACAGGTCCTGCAGCATGATTCAACAACATGGCCTTTTTAGTCCCTAGCAAGTTGGGTTGGGTAGTTCATTATCTAGAGTGCATGGAAAGGAAAGTTCCCTGTTATCCTTTTCAATCATTTGCAGCTAGCTGTTAGCAAATAAGTGAAAATGGCTAGGACCTTTTTCTTCATATGAAAGTCTGTCAGTGTCAGCAATCATTCAGTGAACTGGATCTGAAGGAAACAGAAATACTTGCTGTACACAGAATAAGTCCAGCCTGCCAAAAAAAGGACAAAGAGAGAGTGTCTTGATCCTCTTTCCAAAATTTGGGAAAAAACAGATATTTTTTGTTTGAACCAATGTATTATCCCTTTGTGCTGTATTCACAAGAGTTTATGTTTGTGCTGTTCTCGTACTGTAAGTCATGCGAAACTACATTAGACCTGATACCTTATATATTACAAGTATAATCGATTTTACTAGGTCTGGTTTGTCGCTTTTAGTAAGCTTGAGTTCAAGAGTTTCATATATCACATATGAAAGGCTGAGAACATTTGGCTTGAAGAGATCCTAATGTTGTGATATGGATTGAACTGTTTCGTCTTTGGGGGTGATATGATATGAAATATTTTTTGTATCCAAAAAAACAAAAAAATATGTGTGCAGTAAACTATATAAAACGCATGTCTTTTTGAAAATCTTATATACTAAACTTTCTCGGACACCTATATTTTCTTCTTATATGAGATAGAATTCCAGGACTCAGGAACTAGGATAACATATTTTTTTTGTGAGGCTAAAGTGTTAAATACTTCCAATCTGCTGTACATGGAGAATATTTAGAAAGAGGTAAGGTTTGCCACTACAAACGCACCTAATCCGGAATGCGCCATTACAAATGACCTTGTCCGTTTATGAGCTAGTATTGTGGCAGATGCTTGTGGTATATAGAGCCAAGCCTTTTTTTATAGATAATGGAAATAGAATTCTGGCTTTTTGCATCCTCCGATGCGTATATCCCCTTGTTCATTATTGCAGTCTTATCATAGATGATAATGGAAACCAAGGATTTTAAACTTCATAAAAGGGCAATCTGTTTCATTACTGCTCTGCTTCAAGTAGTACTGCAACAGTTTAGTAATTTGTGATTGATCATGCTCTTTGTTTGTACAGGCACGGGACTATATGCTTTACCTAGCACTGCTTGATGTGCTCAACCGGAATGATCAAATCCCTCTGGAAGCTTACAGTGAGGTAGCATGATTGCGATCCTCTTCTTACTTCCATGGAAGAGCAGTTCATAGCTTAGCGATATGTTTTTGTAACTTTGTTCCATCTTCAAAATGCAGCTTTCGTTTCTATTCCGGCATCATGAAGATCTGCTTGCAGAGCTGGCAAAGTTTCGTCCCCTACCATGTCCAAACAATGTGTATACCCACAGCTCTACCTGGATGTTCGTAGTCCTAATGCCCTTCCTACTCCTGAGTATTCTCCTTGCCTTTGAGAAGCCATTAAAGGGCTTCCTACTTCAGCAGCCTGTTGTGAGCTGACATCGTTACTAATGACCAATTGTGTATATATATCTCTAAATGGATTGCTTTATTGCAACATCCATGCTATATTCAGTGGTCTTATCTTTTACAATCTTCTTGTATACCAATTTCTTAATCTATTATCCAAGTTTGGGAATTCCAGACTGGTAGTAAAGGCAAAACAGTCGTTTGGCCTTGTCCAACGCAGACTTCAGTTATGTAAAACAAATACGGGCCTATCCCACTGATTATTCCAAGGGAGCAATGTGAAACAGGATTTGATAAATATGAGCTAGTGATACTGAAAATCATCAATTCATGTCAGTAGGTAGAATGGTTTTGATGCATTACAGGTTCCTCACAATTTCTATGATCCTCTTAAGCTGAGCAGTCTCCCAGGCCATTGCTTTGTGGATCCATCTCCTTTGCACAGTCAGTGCTCCTATAAAGATTCTGGTGCCCTAGTTTCTATAGCAATTCCTCATAGCACTGGGCAGAAAACCCGACACCCGAAGTCCGAACCCGAAAAAACCCGACCCCGAACCCGAAGTACCCGAACCCTGAAATCCGCATTGTTTTTTCGGGTAGCAGATCTCAAAACCCGAATTCTTTTCGGATTTTTCGGGTGGTAACCTCTGGTACCCGAATAACCCAATTAACCCGAAGTTCTAACAGCCTGCCTAGCAGCAGCCATCAGGCCCATGATCTAGTTTCCAAACAGCCCATATACACGAAACCAACCAACCAGCCCAGCAAGCAGCAGCTACCGCCTCAAAAAATAGAAAAGAATACACAGCGGCCAATCGACATCGCTATCCACCCGACTCGCGCCGCCGCAGCTCGGCCGCTCTACCTCGTGCGACGCCTCCGTTTGGCCTTCTTCCTCACCGGACGCCGCACGCGCTCGGCCTTCTTCCTCACGGGACTCTGCCGTGCGCTCGGCCTGGCAGGACGCCGCCGCCCGGTCCTCCTCCAATCCTCTTAATGCTCGAAAAAAAGTCCTCCAATCCTCTTCGCGTGCCACCGCCGTCCGTCCATCCTCCGCGAGCGACGCCGCTGCCTCGCCCTCATGCGAGAAGCGCCGAAGCAGCCACCGTCCCCCGCCCCGACGGCCACTGCCGCAATCGGGTAATTTGGGTACCCAAACCCGAACCCGATATTTCCGGGTACCGAATTGTCGGGTCTGTGTGTTTTCTAGCTGGTTTCGGGTGTAGATTTTGGAAACCCGAACGTTCAAAAACCCGATAAACCCAACCCGAAATTTTCGGGTTACCCGAACGCCCAGTGCTAATTCCTCATCTTCAGTCAATAAGATCATTTTGTTTCCTTGGAGTTATATGTCCTGCTATTGCACTTTATCCTAGCATTTTGTTTAAAAAAGAAATATCCCCTCATGAAAAATGTAGTTTCTCAAGCAATATTTGTTTTATCAACCTTCACACAACACTACACTGGAAGTGGAATCAAAAACCTCAACCAGAGCCCCCACACGGCTTTGGACTGAAGTTCTTTCGCGGCCCGGTAGAGAAAAGGTCCTAAACGTCGGCTGTCCAGAAACATGGTCCGCATGTATATCTTTAAATATAACCGTAGTGGCTATGCGTATAACTCAAAACAACTAATCCAGGGGCATTTTTTACATAGAAACGCATAACCGTAGTGGCTATGCGTATATATAAATTTGCTCTCACGGGGAGTAAGGTTATTGCAACCACTAGCGGCAGACCCGTTGCCACTTTGAAGTAGAATATTAAGAAACATCATCAAAGTTTTTTTTTTTTTGGAGGGCAAGACATCATCAAAGTTGGCAGGTTTGCATGTCCTAGTATCAATCTGGAATTGGATCCCTGGTCCTAGCTTAGTTCACAAAGGCACTCCAAAAAGGTACAAAATCTAAGAATATGTTAAAGGTCATGATGCAAAATTGTTATCGAGTTTCTATCTATTGCGCATGAAATTTTTTTCTGTACCAACGTTGCACATAATCTGAACTAACACCTCAAATTAACAACAACATATATGTACATTACTATGAACAAATGAACACCAAACCAATTGATCTTCCACCAAAATTGAGCCTCATCCTAACTAACACAACAATGTACATCTAATTCATATCATCTGGGACCAGAAAGACGCACAGCAGAAAGTAAAGCATCACTGTTGTAGTCTGACATCCCAGATGATGTACCCTCTTCGCTACTAGATTTGAAGGCATTTGCATAGAACCGGTATCCAATATGTGAGGATATTGGTGGCTGGGGCACGTCACACACACCTTCCAGCATTTGGATGACCTTCGACATGGACGGTCGTTGATAGAAATCCTCCTGGATGCACCACAAGGCAACCTTGATCGCAGTCTCAACTCGTTCATCCTTATCATTGTATTTTAGTTTGGCATCAAAGATATCACGAAGATCACCCTCTTCCAGCTTCTTGAAAGGTATGAGGGGAAATGAGCCTTCTCTGAAACTTCGACAGGATCAAAGCTCTTCCTCCCGCTGATTATCTCAAGCAGAACCATCCCGTAGCTGTATACATCGCTCTTTTCTGAGATAGCATAATGGTGATCCATTCAGGTGCAAGGTAGCCCCGTGTCCCTCTGAGCGTCGTGAAAACATGGCTCTGCTCCCTGGTCATCAGCTTTGCAAGACCAAAGTCAGACACCTTCGCAAGGAAGTTGTCATCAAGTAGAACATTCTCAGGCTTGATGTCACAGTGAATGATCTTGGACTCACAGTCCTGATGGAGGTATGCCAATCCCTTTGCTGTTCCAAGTGCAATATTAAACCTTGTGTCCCAGTCCAGCTGGGAGGAATTATTCTGGAATATCCACCTATCCAGGGACCCTTTTGCCATGTATTCGTATGCAAGAAGCCTGTATGTGCCCTCAGCACAAAAGCCTCTGAGTTTGACAAGATGGATGTGGTGGATGCTGCCAATGATGGTCACCTCAGCACGGAATTCTTTCTTCCCTTGGCCTATGCCCTCTAGCTTCTTTACAGCAATGCGACTTCCATCTGGCAGAGTACCAAGGTACACAGATCCAAACCCTCCCTGGCCGAGCTTGTCTGAAAAATTGTTTGTTGCATCCTGGAGCTCCTTGTAAGTGAACCGCATGGGTGCTCCTGATATCGTTTGCAGGAAGCCATCATC
Organism: Eragrostis nindensis; assembly: GCA_012490785.1. NCBI lineage: Eukaryota > Viridiplantae > Streptophyta > Magnoliopsida > Poales > Poaceae > Eragrostis > Eragrostis nindensis. Next base: position 143,706 of record JAAXCT010000887.1, read on the forward strand.
TTCGGATGAATAAGGCTCATCTTGTGAGGGCGGAGGTCGTCTCCTCCTTCGGTAAATATAGAAACCAGCATATACAAGGACCCCTATGACAGCCAAAGTCCCGACTATGATGACAACAATGATGATGGTGTGCTTACTCTCACTCCCACCTTGCCCTGATCCAGAGCTAGTGTCCGATACCTTGATGAAAGATGCAAAACCACTCGTACCTCCATCTTCTGTTGCAAGCTACCTATCTGGTTGAAAAGAAAGCAATTTCCTGAGGTTTGTTCAAAGAACAAAGCAACACATGAGCAGTTACCCATGCAAGCATTCTTGCATCCTGTGAGGTTTGTCTTGGCCACAGGCGAGGAGAAGCTGGTACCGACATACCCAATACCGCTTTCCAGTTGAGCTAGCTGAAACTTGTCCTTTGAATTGCACGGCGATGCAATGCCGGGGTTACAGTTTGCATAGGAGCTAAGGGCTGAAGGGCATTGGCAGCCTGTTCCACTGTTGCAAATGGAGTACGGCTTGCAGCGAGCAGGCAGTCACATGAGTCCTGCGGAAACCGTGATTGGCAGAGTACCCTTAGCATTTCCACTCTGCAGCATATAGAAGGTGATGAGTCCATCATTACCGAGGGAAGCAGCCAATGTGGTGTTAACATCACCCTGCTGCGCAATGACAAGCTGTGATAGAAGGAGCCCTGATTGATCATAGAACGACCAGGAGCGTGAACTGAGGTTTGCAGAGTATATGTTATTTCCATTCTTGTTGACGATCATCCTGTTATCCTGCAGCGCGGACCAGTATGGCTGGGCTGTCTGTAAGCCCGCATACAACATCATGTCCCCGGATTTTATCTGAAGTGTATAGGTCGTGTTCTTTGTATTTGAATGGCTAACCAAAGTCATCCCATCAACGAAGCTCTGTCCAGACAGAAGCGTGTCTGTTGGATAGCTAAAACTCTGCCACAGAGGAGAAGAGCTGTCCTTGCCAAGCACTACAAGATTGCCTGAGTCCAGCAGCTGCATTGAGGTGGCACCCTTGCTGGAGATATTGGCAGTCCAGACAGAGGAACTTCCAGATTGCAGGTAGGCATTGCCGTCTTTGTCAAAGACAAAGTTGTCTGAATGAGAAACTGGAGAGTTTGCATTAGCAGACCAGACAACAGAAGTGGTAGCCAGGTGGACTACTGCGAGAAGGTAGGACACGCTGTTGGAAGAACTACTGCTCACAAAACCAAAGCCAAAGGTGGAGCCATTGGATAGAAGAAAGATCCCATGTTGTCAATGTAATCCATTTGCGAGCCAGTGAAACCTGGCAGGAGAACTTGCTTTTGGGTACTGCTGCTGCACATTATCCAGAGGTTTGCTATCGCAAAACATCCACAGCATAATAGTGCATTTTCGATGCATGTGGTGATTGCCCCACACTTCCATGAGCACAAAAGACAAAGCCTTCCAGGTAGTGATCTTCTGCGACCCTCCAGTCATTATCGTCATCTGAAATGTTTAGAATGTGTGAAATTGGATCCTCAGTTGGAAATGGAAATGCCAGAGTTATAGACTACTACAATGAATGGTACAAATTTGAAGAATGCAAGTCACATTATTTATTTCAAGTTTTCATGAGATTTTCACACTAACTAGTGTGCAAATTCAGAAGCAAGCATGCGAAATCCTGAGGACAAACAGCTTACCCATAACAATTGTGAGGTGCTAATCAGCATGTACTGTTAGATAGATGCTTTATTTTTCTTATCCATGAGCAAATCGCAAGATGCACGCTGATTACTAATCAAGCACAGTTCTGGGAACAGATGGAAAATGTCTCACAAAAGAGACTAGTGGATCAGTGCAATTTGAGTCAAGTCAATTCAATCGTTTGAGGAAAAGAAATTAATGTACATTTCTTCATGGATTTCAGTATGAATCAGTCAATACTTGAGCACTGCAACTAGTGCGCCACAAAAGTGGTAAAGTCCATGTGATACCATTCAGACATGGACACTTTTGACTTTTGAACAAGTGTCTTAACGACACTGAAGAAAAATATATGGCACCTGATGTGGGAGTAGTTCCCGAGCAAGCTTTCCGTTGGGTTGTTTTGGTCGTCTACGAACATTTGGCAGGTCAGTGGCCTGAACTCGGCGACAGACTGCCTTCAAAAACATATAGAAAAAAAATGAGTAATTGGAATGTACACGGAAAATATGAGAGATGAGAAAAAGAAAGAAGCCCATTTCCCTAAAGCAATGAAACCAAGTAAGTATAGATTGTTCCGTGTGCAACCAAATTCGCACCAAAAGCGTCGAAATAATATATTACAAGGAATTGGCATCAGTTCCTTTTTGACGAATAGCAAAGCAAGCACGTTGAGAACAAAAATATCCAGGTGACCATTGACAGCGTCACAGGGTCTGTCAATGGTCTGCTGCGCCTGTGATTACAAGCAAACGTTGTTTATAAAATATTCGCAGTAAGACCTAACATTGTACTACCAAGTCGTGGGTTTCACTCTTCTCTCTGCTCTCTGTTCTTCAACTCCAAACCAGGAACCAATCGAAACAAAAAGACAGTGCTGAATCGAAAAGGAGGGAGAAAAACAAAAGGAGATATTGACACATGCATAGCAATTGCACCGAATTTATCAAAATTCTGATGCTAAAGAAAGTGCGCCATTTAGTCCCGTCTCAGCCCAGGCAGAGAAACCAAAACAGCGCATGGCATGAACCTTGTTTCTTTCTAGCCGACACACGGCTGGCTCTCTTCGGTGTTTTCGATAAAAAAGAAAAGGAAGGCCGAGTTTTGAAATTCGCAGCGCAAAATTATGAAATCCATCTTCATTTTCTCTCGAGAGCCGGAACACAGATTAAGCAGTCTGGTCCTGCAGACCGGAAAGGCGCACTCGATTGCAGCGACATCGAACCTACTACTTGTCAGCACGAAGCCATCTTGGCCTCTCGAAGCACCACTCCAAAACGAGCAAAACTCAAAGAAACCAAAAGCCGCACCCAATCCAAAAACAAAGCTCCAAGCGAACAGATAAACAAGCAATAAAACCATGAGGGGAAGCCGGGAAGCAGAGCAGAGCAGAACAGAGAAGGGAGGAGGAGTGTTCAGTCACCTCTTGGGCAGACGAAGATGGGAAGCGGCGAGACGAGCCGCGGTCTCCGGAAACTGGAAAAAAGGATTTTTGACGGGATCGGTTGGAGAGGCGAGCTCAGCGAGCGAAGGAGGCGGCGAGGCGGGCGATGGCGTGACGGAGAGTGGTGGCTGGCGAGGCGAGGCGAGGCGAGTAGTTGGTGGGTGGTGGGAAGCAGGCAGGCAAGGGGAAGAGTTAAACGAGCGGTCGATGCAGACACAGGATTGATGATGGATGATGGATGGGGTGTGCTGTGTGCAGCGCAAGTGGCGACGTTTCTTTAACTAAAAAAAAATACTCCTATTTTAATAACGGCTGGTTTGTTTAGCGTGTACGGCCACACCGCGCGCAACAGATGGATCGCGGCGCAAAAATATGAAAGACGGCGACGTCTCCTCCAGGAGATATGAATTCTCTAGGGCGTAAACTATTGATCTCGTAATCGTGATTTTGTCCGTTCGTTGATTTTCTGTGTGTTCTAAACATTTGCTACGGCCACGTGCGCGCGAACGCTACTCTCCGTCGTATTTTGGCAGTTTGGCACGCCTCAGCAGCGATGTCGACCCGAGTGCTGGAGTTTTTCAAAACTACTACTCTTCTATGGGGTGTCAAAAAAGTTTTGTAATTACACTTTATTTAATACTTTTAAATGACAAGATTCTTTTTGATGTGACAGGGCTAAAATTTTTGTCTCCTGAAATGAACACCCCCTATGTCAAAATAGATGACGTTTTTGACTTTTCAACAATATGTTTGATCACTTTATTCAAAAATTTTGTGCAAATATTCAAATAAATAAATCATGCTTAAAGTATCTCTAATGATAAAACAAATCATAACAGGATAAATGATATTTGCATAAATTTTCGAATAAGACGAGCGGTCAAACGTGAGTTTCAAAAGTTAAAAACGTCAAATAATTTGAAATGGAGGGAGTAGTATTACGCAAAACTATGGTTTTAAAAAAAGAGGTCAAGAGTGGAGTTTTTAAAACTCCAAAATGGTTGCACTTTTAGCACTACTATGTTTTTCAAAACTATAAAACTTGTTACATCCAAACACCTATGTACTTCTCAAAACCAAAGTTCTATACTTTATATCCAAACATGGCCTTCGATATAATAGGAAGATTGCATTAATTCGGCCTATGCAAGTATCAGCATTCATCTTTACTACAATAGATAAAACTAAGGTTTTCTCTCTGAGTATATAGAACCTTTTATCATTTTCCAGTGTATGAAAAACTGTAGTACACTAGGAAATGTTGTTGGTCAACCAATTTTTCGTGTAATATTCTCATACACATTTCCCAGGTTATTAACTAGGCAAGCTTGGTCGTCATCCTAGGTTGGCCTCCTTTTCTTATAGTGGAGATCATCCGAGGTACCAAAATATATGGATTGTTAATCACCATTCACCAGCACCAATGAAAGATGGTATGAATTTCTACATCCAAGTTCGGTACGCCACCACTATTCGAGGTATGCCTCCACTGGATCGTTTAAATAAGTCGTGGCAAAGACCATTTGCATCTAACTATATGTTGATTTGGTCCATCTAATGTAGGGCGGAAGCTTTTGGTAATAAAATAGTATGTACTATCACATTGTTACATTGACACAGCTTCCACCATCATATCAAAAGGCATTGGTGTATTTGAATGCATGTCATAGATATGTAGCTTGATGTTTTGTTGGCAAGGACCATGAAGACATTTGGACCCTTCGGCTGCTTGGTAAACTGAATTGCATTGGAGAAACATGGAGAATGATGGGGCAAAGCGTTGATCCACATTTGACACTTGGTGTCCGATGCAATATGCTGCATATAAATATCTAACTAACATACTAAATGGTTTGTATATTCACCAAAATAATTTTACGCTAATTAGGTACTTCCTCTGGTCCCTAACATATAAATCTGCATTACGTTTGTGCAAAATCAAATGTTTTCTTTTAGATTCGATAATCAATAATGAAGAACTATACATATTGATATAACATGAAGTCTGACATATCTTAGTTTTGCCATTAAAATACTTTCCTCATTACAATTTTACCGGTCATCATTTAGGACATTGACATGATAAAAGAATGAATGGAGACAGACAAATCCATTTGAAAGTGTACTGTATGTGAAACTACTAATATTATTTTTATGGTACAAATATTTTTACATGTATCAGGGGTCAAAGTTGGACCGCATGAGTCCCCAAATGACGTAAACTAGTATGACTGTCCGCGCATTTACGCGGCTAGAATTGATTGTTTTCACAACGATAATAGTATAAAATTTATAAACTTGCATGTAGGTATTTCATGATATTTTGTAATAAACTTTTATTTGCTCTCTTCTACGATCGCATCCCTCGTCTGTTTGTAATGATGCTCAGCTAGTTGTCGCCTTGGCTTGTTGTTTGGTTCATTTGTTCATTTAGTACACTTCTGCCAACTTATTATCCGTCCCGCCTACTTGTCGCCCACTCCGGCAAAGGCTACTATCTTTACGCGTCACCTTCCCCCTCGCCTTTCTACTGGTAGGTTGGTCATCTTATTGTTCAGATTGCCTGCTCGTTGCCCTCTCGTTCAAGGATCTTTCCGTCTCCTTTCTAACTTGTTTTTTGGTCCTCTAATTCATCCTTACTCTATCATAGTCATAACTTGTTTTCAGCTTGCCTACTCGTCACATCATAATTTAGCTATTTTTGACTCATAATGGTATGGTCCGAAAATTAGAAATACGAATTAGGGATATTTTTAGCTATCTTTTATAACCCGAATTTAGTTATTTTGGACTTATAATGGAATGATGGGTAATTTAGAAAATAAATATGATGTGTATGTTTTGTTATTTTATATTATTTTGAATTTAGCTATTTTTTTACTCATAATGGCAAGGTGGGTATTTAGAAATAGGCTCGAGGGGTATTTTGAGCTATTTTTTATTATTCCAAATTTATCTATTTTATAAATATTTATAGGGGGTTTTGTGACTAATTTTTTTCATAATGGCAGTTGTGGGTAATTTTCTCTTCTTATTTTCTCGGATTAACGAAAGAATTTCTAGCATTTTAGAGCGAACATGGTGTCTTTTTTCGGTCATCAATATATATATAATAGATTTGATAATGTAAGCATTGCATAATTTTGTTAACTTTAATTAATATACTTCTATAGATATTATATTTACTCACCTTAATTTATAAACCTACTCCCACACATCCTACCCCTATTAATTGGAATAAAAAAGATATATCTGTTTTTTTTCTTTGGTGTATCAAAGTGAAAAAAGGAAATGATTATGCGTTTTCTTGACTGGAAGAAAACATTGAATACGGAGAACACCAGTAAATCCACTAGTACAATTGAGGCCTGCAGTGACGCAGGCCTTAAAATTTTAGTGGCGGACGCAAGGCCAAACACTGCAGGCTCTTCCCGTGGTACTGTAGCACGGTGCGGTGGCGGTCTGACTGACGTCATCAGGAGGCTCTTCTTGTAGTGGCGGGCATGCTGACCTCTTCGGTGTCCGCCACTGCTATTTCGGTTTCCAATGGCGGACAGGCTTACGTTTTACGCGGCTTCCGTCATCCCACTTCTCCCGATGCCCACCAAAAAAGAAAAAAAAACTCTCCAGCCTTATCTCTCCGCCCACCGCGTCTCCTCCACTCTCTCTCTCTCCCTCTCTCTCTCAACCCTATCTCCAGAGTCCACCACCCTTATCTCTCCCTTTCGCTCTTCCTCCATGGCGCGGCAGGGCGGAGGAGCAGGGCATGGCGGAGAAGCAAGGCGGAGGGAGGATCTGCGTCAGGGCGAGCTCGAGGCAGCGGGGCAGCGGGCTGGTGCGTCGCGGCGACCTCGAGGACCCACCCCGTGCGGCGGCGACCTCGAGGACCCACCCCGTGCGGCGGCGAGCTCGCGGCGGGGCGGCGCGGATCTGGCGGCAGCGACCCACCCCGTGCCGCGGTGCCGCCCCTCCTCCTCCGGATCTGCTTCGGGCGAGCTCGAGGCGGCGGGGCGGCGCGGATTCGTGTCGCGGCGAGCTCGAGGCGGCGGGGCGGCCCTGATCTGGCGGCGGGCCTCCCCCTCCGGATCTGGAGGCTGCGCAACGGTGGCCCTGCACCATGCGGCTGCTCCGGCCGACGGGGGCCTGCACGACGTGGCTGCTCCGGACGACGGGGGACCTGCACGACGGCTGCTCCTGTGCGGCGTGGTGCCGCAACGGCTCTGCGGGGCAACGGCGAGCCAGCCTTCGTCTTCTTCAGATCCGGCGCCTCCTGTGCGATGAGGAGGAGCAAGAGTGGCCGTGTCCGAGGGAGCTCTTCGTGTGCAACCTGCCATGCCGGTGTGGCGTCGAGGACCTGCTCGAGCTCCGTTGAGGTACGTCTGGTCCAATCTAACCCACAAGGTGTTCGATGTTTTGCCCAGTTGAGAAGTGTTTCTTTGGTTGGTTCAATCTTACCTGCTATAGGCTTACCTTTATCTGTTCTTTTGATTTTTTTCAGGTTGTTATCGTAATGTGAACTGGAAACAATCTCACAAGGCCATTCAGATGGTGCAGCGCTGAATGGGGTTCCGAGGCTCCTCCACGGCGTGGGGCGACGACGGCGTGGGGCGGCGCGGCCGACGGCGAGGGCGCGGCGGGGCACGGCGGCGACGACGACACGACAGGCGGCACGGCGGCGGCGACGACGACGCGACGGGCACGACGGCGGGTGGCCGGAGCTGGCAGGGGGGCGGTGCGGGCAGTGGTCCCGGACCCGGCCCCACTCTTTTTTTATTCTTTATTTCCTTTCCAGTGCAGGCGTTCCTGCCCGTCACTGTTGTTTTAAGCTTCCAGTGGCGGAGCCGGAGTGACGGACAAGGTTTGTCCGCTCATTTTGCCCGCCACCATAAGGCTCTTTGTACTAGTTGTTAAGTTGCATGCACCAACCAACTCACCTAAAAGCCTAAACTGATGGAAAGAGGTGTGCAATTCACTTATAGTTCAACACTCTCCCTCACGTGCAGCTCTCGTGGGCGCAAACGTGGAAAATAGGAGCGGCGCAGCGGAATATGCGGTCACCAGGACTTGAACTCAAGACCTCTGGCTCTGATACCATGTTAAGTTGCATGCACCAACCAACTCACTCAAAAGCCTAAGCTGATGAGAAGAGGTATGCAATTCACTTATGGTTCAACACTAGTGATCTATTGAATGGGATATTGCCGTGCAATGAATTGCGAGACTTTTCAATTTGCTTTCGCAGAGCACTTGTTTCGCGCAACTTGCATCCGTGCCCTTCTGATAAGGCAGGCAAGTAGGTGCATAAAAGAAAAAGGCGTTGCAGTAGGTGTGTTTTAATGGGGAAAAAAAGATGTTGCAGCTTTCCCCAAATTGAGGTGCCATCGGTTCTTTACTTTCTCAACCAGGTACACAAATTTTAAATCTCAACCGTACAAGTAATTAACGTGCCGAAAAAGGTCTTGATCGACGTCACCTCCGCCGAAAATAATGCTCTTGGAATCTGCTACGTACAGTACATGATGTGATCTTGCATCATGCTACTAGTAATCCTAGCATGCATGTTACGTAGTAAACATTTCTCATCGCCGAAGCCAAACGGAATCACAGTTCACAAACGATGCAGAAGCAGTAGCTAGGTCTTGGCAGTCTACTATGCTAGGGACGGATCAAGGTCAACTATCATCAATGCCTATCGCCTACTATGGTGTAGGAGTGCGTAGAAATACAGATAGGCTGGTGTAACAAACTCTTCTTTTTTCAATTTCGAGGGCACAATCCTATTCCCAGTTCACATGCTAAGATTCTAACATTTGTGTAATTTCCATCATTATCGTAATTAAAGCTAAATTTTGAGGGCACCGAGCTACTTCGCTAGCTGGAGTAGCTTGCGCTCGAAGTTTTTTCTCTCGTGAATACCTGTCGCTCGTCGCAGTCCAAGCCGTACACGGTTTCGTTGACTCGTGTGCTGGCTCATCAATGATGAGCCACCGGACACGACTCTTGAGCTATCGGTTCGAAAACTCTATGGGCCCACCAACATGCATGGCTGATGCTCTGCTTACCACAAATCTTGAGCTTTGAACCTGAACCTTTATTTGCGAAGTGTAGTCAGTTATGTCCAAGTTTCAACTAAAAAAATGGAGGGATAAGAATTTGACTATATATGCTACAAAAGTGCAGTCTCATCAACTGGAAACTGGATGGATAAGAAACGGTGGTTAACCAATATACGTCCCTGGCGTGACTGGCGTCAGCAATGCACAAGTGGTGTGCCTTGTAGCTACAACTCCGCGCGCAGTCTCATGTAGCTACGGCGTCATTTGGTACGCCAGATTCATGCATGACACTGATAGTAGAGATTAACTTGCATTTGTGACCGGCCGGGGACCCATCTCTGTTATCCGTTCGTCTCGGTGTTTAATTTGAAGCTTACAGCCTTTTGCTTCAAAGTTCGAATACTGTATTTTAATTTTAAAGCTTACAATCAGGGTGTGACGAGATCATACGATGCGGTGGCATGAGCTGCGTGTTTGTTTATGCGGTGCTTGCGTTGGCCTGATTTAAGGCCTTGGATCCGGTCTCGTGCCAAACAATCAAGTGGATCGAATAGATTACACCAGAGTCTTCTTCCTCCGTCTCTCCGTTGTCAGGCAGCAGCAGCAGCGGGACCACGTGCTGGCATTGCCTGAGCTCGGCCGCTTCTCGACGAGTGACCTCAGTCGTGGTTCGTCATGCACGCCAGCGCGCGCGCATGGGCTCCGCATTTCCGTCAATAGGGACTAGGGAGTGAGTTACAAACACCATGAGGTGGTGATAACAGTCAAACATGCCGACTCACAGTACTATAGATGAAGCTAAGTCGTGGGCATCGACATTTGAAGCTCGATCGATTCTCATGAATAAAATTTACAGCAAAAAGTCTAGTTTTTCTTGATCTAATCTCTCGCACCACCGCGCCATACCTACTCATTCCAGCTCCTTGGATGTTCCGATGGCATTAATCAATACAATCACTTACGATCCTGATCTTATGCATGAGCATGTCGCTCGGCAAAGCCAGGCCTTCCTTGCAGGCCATAACTTTTGCTGTCTCGACATATATGTGATTTTTCAATTTTTTTTTTGAGGACATGTGATTTCTTCAATTACAAGCGCAGAAGCTCCTGAAAACATCTTGCCCATCGCGAGCGATTGTTTTTTTTTTTTTTTTTGAGCACAGAGCGATTGTTGCAAGTGCACCTTTCCTTTTCTTCTGACTTCACATTGGACCGGCCTGTTGTGTTTTCTATCCAGGCCAGATCCGTGGCGCGGCCGTTCGGGCTGCTCTTTTCTGGACCGGTACTCACTGCTGCTCTGTGGACCGGACCGCATGACCAAACGAAGCCGAAGGCACAACTATTGAGGCGTAAACAGAGGCCCACGAACGGCGGCCCCGTCGGAGCCGCCGCCGGCGGTCAACCCCGCGCGCCAGACGATTCGATCCGGCACAAGTCGACGCAGCAGAACAGAACAAAGATACTCCGCATTCTGTAGTAGTACGGGGTCACTCGCCGGCACCAGTATATGTACTATCGGGCAGTTCCGTAATCGTGGTGCCTGTCGCGAGCCTGCCCAATGGCTGTGCCGCTGCTGTAAAGAGCCGTGGCGAGGTGGAAATATTGTACAAAATAAACACCCGCCGCTATCCCCCGTCTCGCTCTCTCTGTCTCAAACGGCAGCAAGAAACAGAGCAAGCTCGATCGCCACCACCAGTCAGAAGCCGATCGATCGAGCCATGGCGAAGGCGAGCGTCGAGGAGCCTCTCCTCGCCGCCGCCGCCGGCGTCGGCTCGGGGGAGGAAGAGGGCCTGGGCGTGCGGGAGGAGGTGAAGAAGCAGCTGTGGCTGGCGGGGCCGATGATCGCCGGCGCGCTGCTGCAGAACGTCATCCAGATGATCTCCGTCATGTACGTCGGCCACCTCGGGGAGCTCCCGCTCGCCGGCGCCTCCATGGCCAACTCCTTCGCCACCGTCACCGGATTCAGCCTCCTGGTACGCCCACACACCAGCAGTACTCCTCAGCTTCTCAGTTGCACCATACATAAACAGTGAGTTTTTAGTTTCCACCCAAAAACAAAACAAAAAAATAAAAAATCACTTGCTGCTCCGAATTACTTTGCTCCAAATCGACATTAATTGTTTTGGATGAATCAGGGACAGATTTTCAGAGGAAACGGTCCATTCCAAACTGTCGTTTTCTCTAGCTTGTCTAAACTACAGTGGGTCTACGAGTCGCTCTCGCTGTCCGGCGACAATTCATCCGCATCATCACTCTCTGTCATTCTCCGCTCCGCCGGGACAAAGATCAACCATCCATCGATATTTAAACATCAGTCTGTCGTCTGAATCATTTCGCCCATTTGACTCTTAAACGCCGTCTCCTAGTGAGGGACTCGCTCCTTTCGTAACATGTGCTGTTTGTTTTCTTGTGGCTGCTGTGGGATAGCGATCGACCGGTTTTAATACTTTGAATGTGATAAAAACACTACCCCCTCTGTCAGCCGTGTGCCTAGTCTGACAGTCCGCCCAAGTAACTAGTGGCGGATCCCGATGAGGGGGGGGGGGGGGGGGGGGGGTGCGCTGAACCCATATGCTACTGTACTAACATACACTCAACATAATTTTGAAATTTAAATTTTAAGGTAATTTTATACGTTAAGATAAAATATAACATAAATAAACCCATTAATCTTGATAAATAATCTAACCAAACAAAAAATAGTAATAAAGAATAAATTTAATATGACATTCTTTTTAATTAGTTGGGTAGTGACTGCATACTAGTAAATCCAGCTGTATGCTCGTAGCTACAATTTAGAGAAGAAAAAGAATAGGCGAACTCAATGTCTCAAACAAAATCCATCCGTACATATGAAGGCCATCTTGGACTGAATTCATGGACGTGCGTGTGCTCTCCTCATAGGCTATTTGGTGAGCTAGTGCTATTTGGGCTGATCTGAAAACATGATGGCCTCAGAAGATAGGGAATACGGCCCAGTATTGAATTTCAGCCGGCAGACCAGTTTGTTTTGGTCGTCTTTAGGGGGCACCCCTCGTACATACGCCACTGTTGGATCCGCCACTGCAAAGTTACCTCAGATGTTCCTTTCAGAATATAAGCATTTCTCAGCTTCATCAATGTCACACATTTCCAATCTTAGCATATTGGAAGCATTTGGTGAACAAGTGCACAAAAATTGTGGACCGTAAGATCTAATCTTGAGGGAGTGACATATATGAAGTTTGGAAGTCTCACCCATGATTTTAGCAACCATGAATCCATGAGACATTTCTAAAAAAAACATAGTGTTTCGTCAATGGAAATTCTCACATAACTTTAGTCGTTCAGATGCAATCCAATGGCTCTCAATGAGTTTGTTCACATGTTCACCAAATACTTTATGTGCACCTGATATTTCCCAATTATTTTATTTATCTTAAAATCAACTATGATAATATATAACCATTTTATATTAAAATTATCTATTTATACATATATTATTGGTTAAGGTGGACAAAGTTACTCTGACCAAATCTAGAATTGTTTATATAACACAAGCTTATTAGCCTCTCTTTATAACCAATTTGGACTTGGGAGACTATTTGTACAATCAAATTTAAACAAAACCACGCTAAGCATATCTTAATGTTATATGAACAATCGCTTAATCTCGATCCATAGATTTGCTCTAGTACTACATTTTGGATTTTGTATACTCAAATTTCAACAAAACATTCAAACCATTTATTCTTCTACTACACCTAACGAATGCAGTCCATTTCATTACTCTCTGCCTCTCTCATGCATGAGCAGCTGGGCATGGCGAGTGCCCTGGATACCCTGTGCGGCCAAGCGTACGGCGCCAGGCAGTACCATCTTCTGGGCATCTACAAGCAGCGCGCCATGTTCATCCTCACCCTGGCGAGCGTCCCCCTGGCCGTGGTCTGGTTCTACACGGAGGCGATCCTCCTGCTGTTCGGTCAGGACGCCGACATCGCCGCGGAGGCCGGCGCCTTCGCGCGGTGGATGCTCCCGGCGCTGTTCGCGTACGGCCTGCTGCAGTGCCACGTCCGGTTCCTGCAGACGCAGAACATCGTGGTCCCGGTGATGGCCGGCGCCGGCGCCGCCGCGGCGTGCCACCTGCTCGTGTGCTGGGCGCTCGTGTACGGCGCCGGCCTCGGCAGCAGGGGCGCCGCGCTGAGCAACGCCGTCTCGTACTGGGTCAACGTCGCCGTGCTCGCCGTCTACGTCAGGGTGTCGCCGGCGTGCAGGGAGACGTGGACCGGGTTCTCGGCGGAGGCGTTCCGGGACGCGCTCAGCTTCGTCAGGCTTGCCATCCCCTCCGCGCTCATGGTCTGGTTAGTAATCTGTGCTGTTTCTTTTGAACAAGATCACTGATGAACCAACTTTTATATAGTTTGTTTCTTGAAGATGCTAATGTAATGTTGCGTTGGAATTTGCTAATGTCATATTGCAGCTTGGAGATGTGGTCGTTTGAGCTCATTGTGCTGCTCTCAGGCCTTCTCCCCAACCCCAAGCTCGAAACGTCCGTGCTCTCGATCAGGTGACTCATAAACTGAAGCCAGTAATCTCTTTAAGATTTCTGCAGTGCTTCGATGTACTGAACGCATACACATCTTCTCTTAATTTGACAGCCTCAACACTGCTGCCTTCGTGTGGATGATCCCTTTCGGCCTTGGCTCTGCCATCAGGTAACCGAGCTTCTGAAACAAAAAACCAGGCTCATTCCATGCCATCTTTGCTCATTGACTGTGTTGATCTTGACCAAAATATAATGCTGCAGCACTCGCGTCTCCAACGAACTCGGAGCCGGGCGTCCCCAAGCCGCCCGCCTCGCGGTGCGCGTCGTCATGTTCCTGGCCGTCTCGGAAGGGCTGGTCATGGGGCTGGTCCTGGTGTGCGTGCGCTACGTCTGGGGCCACGCCTACAGCGACGTGGAGGAGGTGGTCAGGTACACGGCCAGGATGATGCTGGTCATCGCCGTGTCCAACTTCTTCGACGGCATCCAGTGCGTCCTTTCAGGTGACTCTGTTTTTTCTTTTCTTTCTTTTTCGTTGAAACGGCGGTTCTTTTCCAATGCATTTTCTTATTTTACTGGTTTGTGAAAACAAAGATAAAAGATTGTTCTAATTCCTTTGATCATGCAATTATGCAGGTGTTGCCAGAGGCTGTGGATGGCAGAAGATTGGCGCCGGTATCAATCTTGGTGCCTACTACGTCGTCGGCATCCCATCAGCGTACCTTATAGCCTTCGTTCTGCATGTCGGGGGAATGGTGCGCCTCCATCTGTGTTTCTCTCTTCAGTCTCCAAAATTTCTATGTGTAATTCAGTTTTCCAATGTCGTGCATTGCATCGATGAACAAACAGGGCCTTTGGTTCGGCATCATCTGCGGGCTTATGGTGCAGGTCCTGCTGCTCATGATCATCACGTTGTGTACCAACTGGGACAGCGAGGTACGTACATTCCAAAAGATCAGTTCTAGTAGCAGAAATCAAATCACCAGTCACACCTTTTTAAAACTTTGTCGACCCAACCAACAGGCAATGAAGGCGAAGGACAGAGTGTTCCGTTCTTCTCCGGCGGACTTCGAAACATGAAGGTGGAATCAAATTAATGCTAGTGAAGCAACAAAGTCGGAACCCATTCAGACATTTGCCATATATGAAACAGTGCGTAGGCATTAGCACACTTGCAATATGAATTTATATTCATAAACCCTTCTTCTTCTTGATCCTTGACACATTGTATGTAGCAGAGTATCAGGGGCATATATAATTTACAAGCCATCCTATTTTCACCTGGCAATTCATTTTCCTTCTAATAATGTTACAACTAGCAAGATGGCCCGCGCATATTGCGCGGCTAGAGTCATTATAACATAATAATGATATGTGGTTAACATGAGTTTTAATAATATCGATCATGAAATCTTCATAACATATAGTAGTTACATTTCAAATAATTTATTTTTATAAATTTTATTGGTCAAAGTAACTTTGATCATGACAAAAAAAATCCTTTTATGTTTAAACAAAGAGAGTATGTACAGGGCAAGACAATTTCAATAGCACAGCCAATATTATTTCAAGCTACGCAAAACTTCTCCCGTAGTTAATTTTGGCTTATTGCTAGGTGTGAAATTTATTCCGGATAATAGGTACATCTTTCTGAATAAACATTCTAGCACGGACTTGGTCATATACATGTGTTTTCATTCTAGTTCATTGGTCAATTCAGTACTATTTTATTAAATATTTCATTAGGACCTTCGCATAAGAATACAAATATAAAGCCCATAGAAATTCAAAGGGCTGTGTATGGAACACTCGGATGTTTTGACGATTGTTAACACACTTTATTTTATTCATCAGATTTAAAAGTGATGTTCAGATTTTCAATTAGATTTCTTTTCCTCTGCAGTTGAATTAAACTTTGATTTTTTTAGATTACACCAATACCAATTTAAAATTACCCAAAAAGAGTGATTATAACTCCAATATAGTCACTGTATAACTTCTAAAAGGCTGATTGTAAGTGTTACTGTAAACAAAAAACATATCTTTAGGAATGCATCTAAAATAACCGGGCAGAGTATAGTTTTTTTTTTTCAAAATCTAAAATAAACTAAGCCTTATCCACATCTAATGATGCACCTTCCTAGCATCATAGTGAATTCACCTTGTTCTCTCGACATTACTTTTCTTTTTGCAGTTAATTCTTCCGGTCCCATCTAATCTCAACATAGTGAAGCATATATTTCAATTTTCAACAACATTATTGTCATATATCTCTTTGTTATTTGCTTCGCTTTAGTCGATTTTCTTTCACTATTACCGTATCTAGCAGAAGCAGAACAATCAGTGTTCTCTTTGTTCTGCACAGAGAGACCCTATCGTTATTTGTTCCATCTTATTATTTGGCTCCTTTCTAAAAGGTAACATGGATAAATGGCGACCTCCTTTTCCACCTAAAACTCCAGTGCAGCCTGTCAAAATTACCCATCAAACATAGGTGATCTATTCTCTCTTTTCTTTCGCAATACCATGGATTGAAAATCAATGCAGTTTTTTGGTGGCATATTCTCGATGACATGGGCCGGATGCAAGCGTTCTGCTTTCCTCGATTGGGTGAAAATGATGCATGCCTCACATTGTTTCTCAAGAAACGTCCCCTGCAAGATCTTGAAAACCAGCATCGTTATCTGATTTTCCATGCGACCACCACAACACCACTGTATCTTTGAGCTCCAAGCGCAGTAGTATCTTGCCTTGTACTCGCTAGCTCCAGTTTTACCATCTGCAATGTAGAGTTTTATGAGCCCAAAACCATGCTGTGCTTGAGGATATCCTAACGTCCTGTCCAGAATGCTGACCCTAACATATCCATCGCCACAGGTCCGAGCAATTCTAAGATCCTGAAGGACGTTGTGTAGCCGGTCGCCATCTCGATCGGGCATTGAAGCTGCAATACCAATCGGCAGGTTTATCACCGGCGGCGCTCCAGAGTCTAGTCCTCTATGCTAGACCTCTTGGGAACGTGTTGTTTATCGCTCGATCCACTGCATGACTGCACAAGAAAACGTCTCCACGATGTCCACGTGTTGAATATCATCGATGCTGCTCGCAACAACCGCCGCATGTTTCCGATCATCGATGTTGCCCACGTATCGACCTTGTTTTCAACAGCCGTCTCGTGCCTAGGAGGCTAGGATGTCCACGGATCGTCGCGACTTACGCCTGGTCTCGACCGTCGATGCCCAAAGCTATCGCCTAATTCTCGATCCACGTCAAACTCTCTTGTCGATGCCGCGAGCCTCTCGCCACCGTCGCCAAGGTTCTCGATCAACAACATTGAATTCGAACACATGTGCCAAAGCCTTTGTTGCCCTCGTGCTTTTATGTTCAACGCCTGGACTACCTCTTTCTTTAAGTTGGATTATAGTTTCCATAAGAGTATATGACTTTCTTGAAATAACAATAGCACGTAGAGCCTCCCATAATTTTTTTTTTTTTTGCGATTGAGCCTCCCATAATTAATTAGCATGGACTCTAAACTTGATAGATATACAACATACCGATCTGATATTAGCTACACATTGAATCCAACGGCCATGGTTATATGAATAATATTCAACTGTGTAGATTCGTTTTCTTTAATTTTTTATTTCGGAATTATCCTATTTGTGGTGGGTTGTATTTGAGACAAACTCTTTGGTTAATCTAGACCGTTAGATATTCATAAAATCCAACAGCTCATAGCTTTTCTTTTTCTGATTAACGTGGTAATTTCGTGGCCTCGAGAGCGAACGTGATGGCTTCTTTGGACCTTCAAATACTAAGATAATAGATAGATGTGCAGAATGTTTGCTATCGGACACTGCCTCTTCCTCAGCTGTTGTACCCATTCCTAGTTGCTAAGTTCACATCAAAGAAAACCAATAATTCCCGGCCATGATGATGGCGGCGACGGTGAGAGTGACAAAACGGCAGCGCACCGGCCCTCCGTGAGGTCGTAGAGGACCACCAGGTCAGACCTCTGATCACGGAGCCACGTACGAGAAGATGGAGATGCCGGTCTGCGCTCTGTTTGACACGTGCTAAAATGACGATGATGTCAGGATAAGGAGAATCTGACCTCGACAGAGAATGGTCTTCCCGGAGGTGGTTGTGCGGGAAGAGCAGGATTGAAGATGCGCAACCTAAACTTGTGATATCATGTAAAAGATTAGATAGATTGCGTACAATGGTTGGATGTAGTGTGAATCTCTCAGATGGTATAAATAGAGCACAGAGACTTCGTTCAAAAAAAAATAGAGCACAGAGACTTGGATATAATTGACGTCGCTCCTTCTTCATATGTCCTTTTCGTATGTAATAAGTATCAAAATTGACATACAAGAACCTTGTAACAATGACATACTACCTCCGTTCTTAAAATGATGTCGCCATTGACTTTTTGAGCTACGTTTGACCGCTCGTCTTATTCAAAAAAGTTTAAAAATTATCAAAT
Organism: Eragrostis nindensis; assembly: GCA_012490785.1. Taxonomy (NCBI): domain Eukaryota; kingdom Viridiplantae; phylum Streptophyta; class Magnoliopsida; order Poales; family Poaceae; genus Eragrostis; species Eragrostis nindensis. The sequence continues at coordinate 161,908 of JAAXCT010000887.1, forward strand.
ATTTCGTTATGATTTGTTTTATCACTAGTGAAATTTGAAACATAACTTATAATTTTATATATTTGAGCTAATATTTTGAATAAGACGAACAGTCAAACGTAACTCAAAAAGTCAACAGCGACATCAATTTAAAAACGGAGGGAGTACAACAACCTTGTTAGAGGAAAAGTGCGTAAGGATTTGAGTATGCCAATAATTGTTTTTCTCAGCATACATCGTTTTCTGTGCCTTGTTTTTCAGTTCGCTTTCGCTCCGGCCGTGTGCTTCTGCCATCGCCCACGACACCAGTGTCCATCTATGGAGGTGTTTGGATCTGTGCGGACTAAATTTAGTCTCAGAGAATCTTGCGATTTAGGAGTATTAAATAAAGTCTAATTGCAAAACCTTTTTAAGGATGGGTGCTATTTCGCGAGACGAATCTAATGAGCCTAATTAATCTCTGATTTGCTATAGTAATGCTACAGTAACTAGTAGCTAATCATATCTTAATTACCCTCATTAGATTCGTCTAGCGAATTAGTTCAGAGGTTCTGACATTAGTTTTGTAATTAGACTTTACCTAGTACTTCTAAATAGTAAGATTATTAGAGGCTAAAGTTTAACCCCTGGGATCCAAACACCCACTATGTACGGTGAGCGTCGCCAATACGCAGCGAACACTCTCTATTTCTCTCTCTCTCTCTGTGCAAAAATCACACATAAATAGAGGGAATCGGCAACAGGGTGGTCGTAAGGAGCGCCGGCCATGGAGAAGGCTTCGAGCCTTGAGGACGCCCTGCTCCTCCGGAAGAGGAAGAGCCCAAGCCCATGGGCCGTGAGCGACGAGGTGAAGAGGCAGCTGCGCCTGGCCGGGCCGCTCATCGCCGGCAGCCTGCTGCAGAACCTGATCCCGATGATCTCCGTCATGTTCGTCGGCCACCTCGGCGAGCTGCCCCTCGCCGGCGCCTCACTGGCCAGCTCCTTCGCCGCCGTCACCGGTTTCAGCCTCCTGGTACGTTTCCTTTCGTATACCCCACCCAGCTCCTCACATCGCATGGACGTACGTTCTCGTGGGTTACATACGTACAGCCAGCCATGGAAACCGTACCATGCACACATTTCGTATTTTGTCCATATCCGCACTTCCGTGCACGAACGACGGGGTTGATTTTTAGATAAAGGAAATCTATTTCATCAAGCAAATGAAAATATCCTGGTCTCTTCATCTTTCGATGAATTTAACCGTCTATTATTACAAAATTCACTATGTGTAGACTCCGTCTACCCCATAGAGTAAAAACCAAACGCTCAAACAATAGTTGAAAGAGTAGTAAACAGTTCATTTTTAACACAACCTATTACTAAACTTCCACTCATGTTTGGCGAAAATATCTATTGTCACCATCTCTAAAAGTCGGCATGCTTTTAGCATGGAAGTTCTTCCCTCCTTCTTTTGGAAAAGTGACCATGTCCTCATCCAGTACGTTCCCCTGTATATTACCTGCATAGGAGTTAGTATTGGTTTTTTGTCAAAAACAATATCATTACGACTTAACCAAATAGCCCAGCAAATAGAACTGATCCCTACTAGCATTTGGTTTCTTTCCCTAGGCCGAAACCCCTCTAACCAATCGCCAAACATATCAGCAACACTAGTTGGTGGTTTGAGGTCAAAAGAAAATTCAATCAACCTCCAAATAAGTCTAGCAAAACTGCAATAAAAAAAAAGATGTTGTATAGTCTCTAAGTTACTACAAAAACAACACTTATGATTTCCATTCCAGTTTCTTTTCGCTAGATTGTCTTTGGTAAGTATAACTCCTTTATGTAAAAACCATACAAAAACTTTAATCTTCCACAAGTATTTATTGTTTGCAATAATACTTGTGTTTAAAATAGCCCCGTACATTGACTGGACTGTGAACCGACCACCTTGATTCCATTTGAAAGTGTCGGACTCCTCAGTTAAATGTACATAGAGTAGTTTATTCACTAAATTATGCCAAGCAACTAATTTATCTCCTACTAAAGCTCTCCTAAAAGAAACACTCAAAGGAATTCCAGTCATAACAGTAGTTACCGTATCATGTTTCTTTCTGACGATGTTGTAAAGAATAGGAAATTCATCTCTTAAAGCTGCCCTTGACGGTTTCTGTCCGCTCCACAGGTTGGTTTTGGCGCTGCTCACTTCGCATGGGTGGCTCGTAAAATCTTGTCGATCGCTAGCGATTAGTAATTTTCTGGATGAACAACAGGGAAAATATCTGTGCTCCTACAGAAATGAAAGTGACAGTTTTATTACTAAATTTCAACATGAGCTGTCCCTTAGTATTTCATCTGCCCCATTCAGACAAACGAACAAAATAGCTTGAATATTTAAGTCGATCCTGCATAGAGCTGCTGCTCTGTCTATCAAGCTACCAGTCTTGTTTTCTTTCCTTCCACGAGAAATTGATTTCTAATTTGCAAAGGATTTGGCTCATACTGTTAGAACAGTATTTAGATCAACTTGGATGTACGGAATTGGCTCCCCAATTAATCAATAGTTTGACTGTAAATGAAATTGGAGAAATAGATATTGGGTCAGATCAGGTCCAATTATTTGTTTGGTTGATGACAAGAAAGATGACCCATAAGTCCTAGCACATTGACCGTTCCGTTGCAAGTCCTGCTGGATTCAGGTTCAAGTGTAAATACAACCCTAGCAGCAGCCTTATTTCACAGCCACTACTTGAACCGTCATATGTTGGCCCAGGTTAATCTCACCTCTCTCTCCCTGCACACATGCACAAACCGTCCTAGGGCCACCCCCGCCTCCTTCAAGAGGTTGTCATCAGGGTGGCCGATAGCCGAGAAGGGAGCTTGTCCTCAGGAGGCGGTGGCCTCGGGCAAGCAACGACGTGTGGGCAGCACAGGTATAGCTCGTCGTCACGATGCCAGGGAGTGTTGACGGTTCATAAGTATCAAATGTGGCCATCAAATCTTGCATAAAAAATAAGAATGAACACCAAACATAGTGGTACGAATTTATTCCTAACGAAATCCACAAGCATTGGTGAAAATATGTGTGAGGAAAACAGAGAAACAACTTGACTGCATTGAAGCTTCCAAAGAAAAGAAAAAATGCCTCTTAAACTTCAGAATCCCGGAAATGCCATTGTGATGTGAGTGACTCAAGGCAGCTGACCTTGTCATTGACACACCAAATGGCATTTCCGGTTTTGAATGTTTTCCCTACCAACACACACACACACACACACACACACACACACACACACACACACACAAAGATTGTCTCATAATTTTTACCAAGTTTGTTCTGTTCAATGTTCATCCCATCGATCAGCTGGGCATGGCAAGTGCCCTGGACACCCTGTGCGGCCAAGCGTTCGGCGCCAAGCAGTACCACCTCCTGGGCATCTACAAGCAGCGCGCCATGTTCATCCTCACCTTGGCAAGCGTCCCCCTGGCCGTGGTCTGGTTCTACACCGGCGACATCCTCCTGCTGTTCGGTCAGGACGCCGACATCGCCGCGGAGGCCGGCGCGTTCGCGCGGTGGATGATCCCGGCGCTGTTCGCGTACGGGCTGCTGCAGTGCCACGTCCGGTTCCTGCAGACGCAGAACGTGGTGCTGCCGGTGATGGCCTGCGCCGGCGCCGCCGCGGCGTGCCACGTGCCGGTGTGCTGGGCGCTCGTGCACGGCCTCGGTATGGGCGGCAAGGGCGCCGCGCTCGGCAACGCCGTGTCGTACTGGATCAACGTCGCCGCGCTCGCCGTGTACGTGAGGGTCTCGCCGAGCTGCGAGGAGACGTGGACGGGGTTCTCCGCCGAGGCATTCCGCGACGCGCTCGGCTTCCTCCAGCTCGCCGTGCCGTCCGCACTGATGGTCTGGTGAGTGAGGATTTACTAATTAATTTGCAATTTTGAATTATGACCAATCGTGTTCTTCGCGGTTTGCATACTGCCAATCAGTTAGTTTGGTAGCTGGTGATGGGTTCTGTTACTGATACAATGCCATTGTCATTGAAGCTTGGAATGGTGGTCCTTTGAGCTGCTTGTGCTCCTGTCAGGCCTTCTTCCGAACCCCCAGCTGGAAGCATCCGTCCTATCGATCACGTAACGAGGCTGTCACCGTCAATTTTACAGAATTTTCAGACTTAGTTTTTGTCTTCTCCCCATGCCTAACTTTGGAGCTTCTTTTTACAGTCTGAACACCGCCAACTGCTTGTTCATGATCCCCTACGGCCTTGGCGCCGCAATCAGGTAACACACTGCATCGAAGTTAGCAGGACACTTATTCAGTTCTGTAAATTATTCAGACATGTTCTGAATATACTATCTGGTTGTGCAGCACCCGTGTCTCAAACGAGCTCGGTGCGGGCCGGCCGTGGGCTGCCCGGCTCGCCGGCGCGTCGTCATGTTCCTGGCCGTCTCGGAAGGACTGGTCATGGGGCTTGTGCTGGTATGCGTGCGCTACGTCTGGGGCCACGCCTACAGCGACGTGGAGGAGGTCGTGACATACGTGGCCAGGATGATGCTATTAATCGCCGTGTCCAACTTCTTTGATGGAATTCAGTGTCCCCTTGCAGGTACTAGTACAGCTTTACTTGCAGTCTGACTCTGAATGTTCCAGCCACTTAGCGACGAGTCCAAACCAAAGCAACTTACAGTTGCAGCATTTTCAGTTATGTGCAGATTGTGATATTCAAAAGCTAACACTCTTTGGACATGTCTGTACTGTAGGTGTGGCCAGAGGCTGTGGATGGCAGAAGATCGGCGCCTGGGTTAACCTCGGCGCGTTCTACGCCGTCGGCGTCCCGGCTGCATACCTCATAGCATTTGTCCTCCGCGTCGGCGGAATGGTGCTCTTGCCTCTGTCACTCCAACAAATTTCTGAACTTTTTTCGTCTCTCATAACTTCGATATATTACGTAACATGAAAGCACATAGTACTAGTCACCTTGCTGCTGATACGTCGACAATGTTTGAGCAGGGCCTTTGGACAGGAATCATTTGCGGCGTTCTAGTGCAAGTCGTTCTGCTTGTGATTATCACAGCGTGCACCGACTGGCAGAAAGAGGTATGGATTCAAGTTTTCTGTATTATTGGCGACGCCATATTTGTGTGATGTGGTAAAACTGATTCACGTGTTTCTGAATATGCAGGCAACCAAGGCCCAGAACAGAGTATTTCATTCTTCTCTTCCGACTGATCTCGCAACATGAAAGGCGCAAACCGATGTTGTTCCAGCCCAAATATTTATACACAGAATGACGGGTGTCCTTCAGACTGTATACTCTGGTTATCTTGCCCGAGGAGACCACAGTTTACATAAGGTGGTGAAATGGACAAGGGGAAATGCAGAGCACAGAAAAGTCTTTGGGCCTTCTGGGTGGGGTGAGGCAGTTATAATTCTGGATGGCGATAACACACCACAACATTCAATCAATAATGAATTGGCGGAAATACACAAGATTCACTTTTCACTATGTGGATTATATAATGAATCTATGTGTCTCCAAAAGTTCATTGGTGCGCCGAGCATATACTGTGTGCTCGGTGCACCAATTTTAGAAGAACTACTTGATTTTAAACATTTTGGCATAAAACCAAAGGTTAAGTAGTTGCATCATTTCAGAGACAGCAGGCATGACGGGCAACACAACACCACCACCACCATCGTAGCATTTGTACTATACTCCTAGATTGCTGAAGAATCCCATACAAATTTCTTAAGAGCTGAGATACCAGACTGCCAGTCGGTAACAGTTTCAAAAGATCTGAATTCTCGTTGCCTCCGGATTTTTTCGGCATGGCTACCAAATAGCAGGTGCAGGCTTTCGACTGACTGAACCCTATTCCTGATCGACAGTCCTCTGCAGTAGCAGAGGATTAAAAGCCTTTGACATGTGGGCATCTCAACTCCTTGCTCATTTCTTAGCAGGACATAGGAGAACAATGTAGAATGCAAATCCAAATCCTAACCTTTTAAGGTGGGAAAAAGTAGAGTCATGCATGTCTGAAAGAGCAGTGGTAGCAAGATTCTAGCTTCACTGCCCGGTAAAGACTAAAGAGGGGTTAGAGAGACAGAAGCGATGATAGCTACTACTCTACTCACTAGAGCTCTTTATCTTTGCCTGCTTGCCTCTGAGTAGAAGCTTTTCCCGTTTGTGATTGCTTTCTTGGATCCGGCATATTTATCGATGCCGTGCATGTAGGCTGTCAATCGGTACTGCCTACGACTAGAATGCAACGGCGACAGACGGACAGCCATTCATTTTCACTGCTGCTCTGTTCTTTTGTTGGCTTCTTTTGCAGAGCTCGTACGAGAATGATGATCATGGCAGCTGGACAGACTGAAGCCTACGGCTCGCGGCATGCATGGCTAGAATTTGCCTTTTGATGCGTGATCGTGTTATCTCGAGCGCTACATCGCCAGGAAAGGTGCTGCTGTTGCAGTTGCAGCTTGGAGTCATAATTTGATATATATTAAATTTGCAAGAAAAAACGTAGATACCAGCAAATTGTGGTCAACCGAATGCTTTGCCTCCATTTAACCGCCTTAACCTGACAAAACCATTTTGTTTTTTTTTCTTTTTGCTCAAAAAGGCACGAGTAGTCGATCCAGTAATTTTAGGGATCCACTCAAGAAACATCCATATCCATGTGATTCGATTTGAACTAGTAACAGCGAGTGTTATGTCTTGGGGTGTACTTGCAGCTTTCTTTCTTCACTGGCTGCTATGTTTTGAGATGCTTCAAGGTTTTGTTTCATCTACTCCTTAAAATAGGCAGTGAAGGACAATGCAGACTTTAACAGATATGCTTCATGATCCAGTAATGAAATCATACGCTCGATCGGTTTCTAAAATATATAAAAAAAAAATCCCACAGGCGTGACAATGCATGCATGATTACAACTCTTTAATCCATGTTTCAATGATCGCGATTTCGCGCATAAATTAGCTTTTCAGCTTGACGGTTTCTTAAATGTTCTGAGCATATCTCAATGATGTGATCATCCACCGTCACACATACATAAATATATAGAATCCCATTGGCGACACGGCACTGACAAAATCGTGCCCATTTTATATATTTCGGCTTGATGATGATGAGATAATGATGGTGTTATGATAACTAAGATCGCTTTCTGCATCAGTGTTGGCCATGCGTGTTGGTAAATATTTGAGTTATGAATGCACAATTAGCGAAGCGAAGCGAAGCTTGAGCATCACGCTGGCCTCTGATATAGGCCTGTTTGGCACAGCTCCGGCTGTGCTGGCTTCGGCTGTGGCTGTGGCTTCTCTGAAAAATCAGCTGTGCCGGCTGTGGCTGTGGCTGTGCCTGAAATCGTTTGGCAAAACGGCTTCTCCTACAGCTTCTCTTGATTTGTATGAATAAATGAAAGTGGCAATTGTCCGTAGTGCCCCTAGACATATGGCTTCATCATATACATATAGTTCTTGTTTTATTTTTATGTGACTTTGTGGTGTAAAGAAATAATAACAAAAGAAATTAGAGCTTAACTAGCTACCTCAATTTATGATTTTTTTCCTATTTTAAAGTGAACAGTACCATTACTAAAAAAACATCAGTACTAAATTTTTTCCCAATCAACTTACCTATCTTATCCATTCCTCACGGGACCACGTAGCACATCTTTCTCATCCATCCACTACCTGCTCGCTCAATCTCTCTCTCTCTCGCCCGAATCCTCTCTCTCTCGCACTGGCTCTCAGCCGAGCCGAAGGAGAACGCGCATAGCGTCGCGCGCGGCGGCAGGAGAGGCCACCAAGCCCAGCGACGCGCCCGCGGCAGACGGAGGCACGGAGCACCCGACGCGCCCTCGCACGCGCCATCGCCATCGTCGGGAGAGAAGAACCAGTCGATGGCAATTCGGGAAAGGGCGACTGAATTTTGGTGGGACCAGAGGGGAAGAGCGGGCGAAGCGACCCCGGAGGTGCTCCCGCTCACTGCCTTTTTCGCGCACGGCTTCGCCCGGAATTTACGGAGGAGCGGTAGAGGAAGCACTGCGTTTGGCGATTTTTTGGAGGAGCCGTAGGAGAAGCCGGGCAAGAAGCCCGGCCAAACAGCCCCATAGTATAGATTACTTATGTCACATCGATATCCACGTCAATACGTACAAACAATGTTTGCATCAAGGAGACATGAGAAAAATCTAGGAATCGGGGATTTGAAATTCGAAACGGTTGCAGCACCGAAAATCAAACTTGATGCGTCCTCGCCTCTTGATTAGTAGGTTTCAGTTGCGTCAGGTTCCACTTTATCACGGGAGAATCAACGATGAACCATACATACATAGAGTAGTTGCACTCGAGAGTCGAGATGCATGCGAATATTGAGGACAGAAGTGCTCAGGATTGTACGTGCATGCACAGCAGTGCGTCTACTGGTGGCTGGCACTAGAGCAGCTGTTGTTTGTCTTCAAGAGACTATGGCGGGTGCCAAAGCACCAGGGAGTTTAGGAAGCGAGTAGTACGTAGAAGGAATCCTTGTTTCACGGTTCGTAGGCGGCCGCTTGGCTTTTCGCTATGTAACTGAGCGTGAGCGTTGCTCCGCGGAGTGTAAACTTTCTTCTAATCAATCAACGATGCACAGCTCTCCTATGTATTTGAGAGAAAAAAAAAGTCCAAACACGAGAATGAATTAAACCTGCAAATTGTGGGCGACCATCGCAGCGTGCTCTGCTGCCTTCTGCAACGGCGTTGAACGTTTCGAAGATTATGATCGACGTCAGTGTCATACGAGCGCGCGTCGGACGGGGTTGCGGCTCTCGATGTCCTGTCTCTCCGATCTTGCTCCTCGTCCCGTCGTGGTCGCCATGAAAGCGAAAGCGAAGCAGTTAAAATTCTTTGTCATGCACATCAAAGCCATCCCTTTGTTACCGGTTTGGTGGGCGTAGGTCTGTCTGCTCTGCCAACCAGCCTTCCATCTCTCTCTCTCTCTCTCTCCAGGTCTTGTTGTGTGGTCCGGTTAAGTATTTATGCAGGTTTCCGCAGCGGTAGCTGCACCCTTGTTGCCTGCTGAAAGCACACATAGCGTCGTTCGTCGCATTGCTGCACGCCTAAAGCTTCCGAGTTCCTCTCTCACTCACTGCACACTATAACAAAGCTGCCACGCTCTCTGCTCCTCCTCTTTTCTTCCTCTTCCATTCTCTCTTGATATATTCTCTTCTCACTAGTGTGCTGCAATCTCACATGCACGGGAGCTGAACCCGTGCGTCATGGCGGGAGCCTTCCGCGCGTCACCGGCCGCGGCGGCCTCGCCGTCGCCTCTCCCGTCCAAGAACACAGGCGCATGGGGCAGCACCGGCGGGCTTGCCAGCCTGCAGTGGCTGCTCCGGAAGCGCGCCAGCAAGGTGCGGCACGGCGTCGGCCGGTCGCCGCTGGGCCACGAGCCCGACGAGGAGGAGCATAACTACTACGACGACGACGAGGCCGCCTCCATGTTCGCCGGCGCCACGCCCTACTACTACGACGCGGCTGGGAGCGGCGCGACGCCGTGCAGGAAGCGCGGCGAGGCGGCGGTGACGCGGCTCAGGTCGGCGATCCTCGCCGTGCTGGCGCGCGCGCGGCGTGGGAGGGGATCCAGCAGCAGCAGGCCGGCGGCGCTGGGGTCGCGGTCGTGCGTGACGGGCACCATCTTCGGGCGGCGGCGCGGGCGCGTGCACGTGGCGCTGCAGGCCGACCCGCGCGCCCCGCCGGCGATGATGCTGGAGCTCGCCGCCTACTCCACCGCCGCGCTCGTCAGGGAGATGGCATCAGGACTCGTCCGCATCGCCCTCGAGTGCGAGAAGGCACAGCAACCGCCGCAACAGCAAGGTGACCGATCGATCAACGAACGCTTCGTCTTCCTCCCGTCTCTGCGTCCTGATCAATTCATAATTAAGCCTTTCTTTCCCCGGTGACGAACACGAACGACGACGATGTCTGCACTCTGCAGGTGGCCAGCAGCAGAGCAAGCGGCGCGCGCTGGTGGAGGAGCCCACGTGGCGCGCCTACTGCAACGGCCGCAAGTGCGGGTACGCCGTGCGGCGGGAGTGCGGCGCCGACGACTGGCGCGTGCTGCGCGCCGTCGAGCCCGTCTCCGTCGGCGCCGGCGTGCTCCCCGACGACGACGGCGCCGGCGTCGGAACTCCCGCCGCCGAGGGCGACATGATGTACATGCGGGCCAAGTTCGAGAGGGTGGTGGGGTCCAGGGACTCGGAGGCGTTCTACATGGTCAACCCCGACGGCGGCGCTGCCGGCAGCACGGGGCCGGAGCTCAGCATCTACCTCCTCAGGGTCTGACTCCAGAACGCCGAGGAGACTACTGCACGCGCGCCTAGCTAACAAGTGATTCGATCACGCTGTCATATTACGTAATTTGCATGTTGGCGTCTGAGTTTCGTTTTGACTGTTGCCATTGTGAACAAGGGTTTTTCAGTTTTCATGTTTCGGTGTTTTAGTTATGTGCAACTATGTTGTGGTTTGATCTCATTACTCACAGATCGTTTAAGTTGTTTCTTAATTATGTGTATAGTTTGCAGTCCATCATTAAGATGTCGTCGGTGATTTATATCTTGAATGTCATACTACCATACGATCTCAAAACACAAATTTATAAGTGTAAATATATTTTTGCTAGAAGTGGAAAATTAGGATCGAGTCAGAAAATAGAACAGCCTGCCATTCCATGGTTTATGAGAAAATTCCTTCTATGGCCTCAAAAAAGATGGTCCTTCCTTCTTTGGCCTTTTTCAAATCGAACTTCCCTATTATGACCAAAACTACTTTTCGTTTCCTTCCATGGCTCCCGTCAATTTTGACACTTAACGGCGTTAAGTGAAAGGTAAAAAGACCGTTTTACCCCTGATATAAATAAACTTTAATTCACCTCTTGGTACAATTATGAAATTTGAATGGAAAAAAGCTCAAATTTTGAATTAAATTTAAAACTAACCTGATACATAATTAATAATTTTAAAAAATGAAAACCAACAGTACAATAATAGTAACATTAATAATATTTTTAATAAGACAAGTTTTATTTTATGTCAGGGGTAAAATAGTCTTTTTACCCTCCATTTAACACTGTTAAGTGCTAAAATTGACGGAAGAGCATGGAAGGAAATGAAAAATGGTTTTGGTCCTTATAGGGAAGTTCGATTTGGAAAGGGCCAAAGAAGGAAGCACCATCTAGGAATTTTCTCATGGTTTATAGATGTTGCCCATTTAATTAGGTTGCAGGAGAGACCCCTTAGTTTATATATACACTTATACCGCACTGCGAAGTACTGCGATACAATGCAAGCTACTGCCAAGTACTCACATAGAGTAGAAACGAAAAAATGCTACTTTTTTCAACCAAAAAAAAAGAAAAAGAAAAGAAAAGTGCTTCTTCATATACAACAAGTTACAGTGCAAGTACTGCGAAGTATGACTATACGTGAAGTCTCCTTATCGACTACTCATAGATTTGTTGGCACACATGGGTTTGCGGTTGGATCCATACTGTAGAGACGATAATTTGGACTTGTAGCATCAACAAGGTTGCTTGCTTCGTCTTTTTACAGACCTAGCTACCAGTCGTAAAGTAATTGTAGCTTTGAAAACTTTGCCAAGTATTTAATTAATTAGGGACTAATAGTAAATTATAAATAAGTTCCAAGTACGATACCAATAAGCTTCCTTTTAGTCTCTTGCGAGCTGTACAAATTATACTTCACCGATTTTGTCTTAAGCAGTGTCGTGTCGGTATTTGACATGCTAAAGTACTGAAAGTAGCAAGTAGAGTATATAACTGTTGTAAGTATCCAGAAAGTTGGATGGGCAAGAGAAAATTATAAATCCAAAGAATCAGGCAACTCATGACCTTTTATTTTACTTTCTTACCCAATTATTCACTTTTAATAAAAGCTAATCATTACTCTGTGCTGTTTAGGCTTGCTGCTTAATATGATACTAAAGCCACTGGGATACAGGCATATCAATATGTTGCCATCTTTTCTATAGCACACGTCATGGAGGGATGCATGGTGTTCATCCATCATATACTCCTAGACTGAAAAGTTCATCATGTGCCACTACGTAAGCTAGAGATATTCCTGTTATTTTACCATTTTTTTATTAATACTAAATAGTAGATAATGGAGCCCTACCTTTGCATAAATCAGGAAAAAAATTATTGGCTTTTCAAGTTACTCCAGAATGAACAGTGCAAGCAACATCTTTTCTATTCTAAAACGTGAAGTTTCTTTGCTTCTGATTGGTCGTTGCCATCTTGAGCTTGCCACCGTTGATTTGCTAACCTGTGTTACTACCACCGTTGATTTCCCAAGCTAGAACACATCGAGAAGCTTCGGCACCTGATGGACTCTGGACCCTTCCTCCACCCGTCGACCTTGCCCGCTCCTACCGCAGTTCCCTCCCCATCGCGTTTGCCGCAGTCGCGTCGCCTGCGTCGTAATTCTCCTCTGACCTCCTCTTCCTCTCCACGCACTCGTACAGAGCAATCAACCAGCTACCACACGACCTGTGTTTGACCGTCAAGGTCACTCTATGGACGAACAAGTCACAACACTACCACCGTCCTTCTACTGCTTGCGACAGCAGCCTACAGTTCTTGATGATGACATGCCGGAGCTCTGTCCGGCCAGCGGTTCGCGGCGAGGATGACGGCCCGCTACGCGCTCTGCACGTCGTCGAGTCCTGCTTGCTGTCAGTTGTGCGATTCTCTCCAAGACTCAGGTATTGAGAGCCTGCCGAACGTGGTTAAAGGACTGCTGTGGTTTTACGCATAGAGATGCGCCATTGTTCTGCATCCCGTCAACTCTGGCCGTGGCTTTCCATGGCCCTTACAACGCACCAGAATACTCATAACAATTTCATTAGAAACCAAATGTCAGTACAAGTTTCTGGATTCATAGGCTAACAGTTTCATTAGAAACCAAATGTCAGTACAAGTTTCTGGATTCATAGGTATATTTCTTCTTGAATGATAGTATTTATCTAATTGCAAATGCAAGTGCAAGCTTCAGTTTTGCCGATTCATACTTTGACCAACTAAGTCATTCGTACTGCAAACTGCAAATATTACTATCTGAGGTTGATTATATGCAAATTACTACCGAAATATTCTTATTGTAGCATTCAACAAATAGAATTCATAGGCCTGGTTTAGACACATGAGCTCTGATCAATGTGGTTTAGTTTCAATTAATTCAGTGAATTAGGATTGTTTCAAGATCTGCGGTACACTTTAGCTGCAGTACACTTGAAATCCCCAATTTCATCCTCCATTACAATAAAGACATACTACTGAAAATGCTACAATTCCTTTCCCAAGCTCTTGGGTTTCTTGGTTTCCGTAGCAAGGTTACTTGATTCTTCGTATTTAAATCATATTTTTTGCCGTAATATACCTTCAGAATTCAGTTAAGCTTCCAAGCTTCAGATCATATATTACAAAGATTGTTCAGTGATGTCACCTATAGTTAACCGAATGACATTTCTCACTCTAGCATTACATTTCTGGTGGTTTCTAAAAATTAAAAAAAGTGTTAGTTATGTACTTTCATATTCCATAACATCTGCATGTAGCTAAAAAAAAAAAGAAGTATGACCAAGTTATACAAGAATGGTGATTACAAAAAAGGTTGCATATTTTACTGCCTTCCTAGATACTTATTCTCTTAAATACTAACACCTTCAGTTTAGCACTAGTAAAAATGCACGTGCGCCACGCACGTGTCCGTCCAAATGACATCACTTGACAGGACTTTATCATACAAAGAAAATAATATGATGTACCGTGTACGTATCATAAAAAAAACACACTTCTGACATATCATTGCATTTAAGTACCATAACGAAATTAACACGACAAGCTTAAAAATCTGCTAAAATAATGACATTGTTTGAATTTAAAGACGCTAATTGATTTCGAGACATAAAAGACATGACGTGGCGCATAGCTCTTATTCATTGTCGGTAACGATAGCGACCATATTTATTTGAGTCTTTATTTTCATGCACCTTCAAAGCACATTCATATCTTTCAGGCGGTCACGGCCAAGCTGACGTGCTTGATTAGACGCATTTGTTAGACGCATTTGAAATCCTACAATTTAATAAAGAAAAAAATCAACGCCAATTCAGATGTAGGTTACAAAAAATGAAATGGACCAGAACACATTTTTGCTATATTTACCTCTCATTGCCTCAGCTTCTGGCCTGTCAGGCTCAAAAATGATTTTGCTATATCGAGTAGTGACAAGAACACTTGCATTTAAATAATTTAAGGATATGAGAGGTAAGCAGGCAATGGTGAGAACATATTGTGTTCATTTCAAAATATTATGAGAGGTAAGCAGGCAATGGTGAGAACATATTATGAGAGGTAAGCAGGCAATGGGAGGGTCACGGAGAGGGGCTCAGAGAGGAAAACGAGGAGAGGAGGTGTGGAGGGGGTCGGGACAGCGTGCGGAGGGAGCCGGCAGGAAAACGAGGAGAGAGCTCAGCGATGGGCACAGACGTCACCTGATCTTGACGACCGGGAGGGTGCGCAAAGATGCCGCAGCGACGTCCCTGACTCCGACGTCCCCGACTCCGATGTGCCCCCACAACGGCTCTGGCACCGACGCCGCGAGACGACCACCGTCCCCGACGACGACGACGATGGGAGGAAAAATTGGAAGAAGAAACGTTCCTAATCAGTCTATTAGGAAGAAGAAACTTTCACGTATAATGGTGTCATTAGGAAGAAGAAACCTTCCTAATCAGTCTATTGCGTTGGGATGTAATTGTATTCAAATTTCACGTATAAAAGGAAAGAACTTTATTGCCGGAATAATGGGAGGTGGGTTGGAGGCCGCGGGTGGTGGGATTGCGTGGGTAACAAAAATATTACGATCCCTTGAGCAATTGTACTGAGCGTGATGCAATGTCCCATGGTTTGTCCCCCTTTCCGCGGACCCGGGCCCATTATGGTAGGATCTGATGGTAGATCAAAAGACTTTAGTTTTGATCAACGGTTAATATACAGGTAGGGTAGATTCTAGCAGGTCAAAACTATTTTTGTCCCAACTGGTTCTTTAAGAGTTTAGAAAACCTTCCTAATCAGCCCACGCGTACGTTCCTAAGGTCAGCAGGTCTGGATTCCCGCTCCAGTTGTTCGAGATAACAAAGATTCTTCTGAGATAAAGAACCAGTTGTCTCGAGAACATCGACTGAACCTCGCAACACCACAATCTGCAAACCATTCAGAATAATTTTAGAATGCGGGGGAACATCGAGTGAACCTCACACCACAATCTGTAATCCTTGTGGAACATATCTAATATAGGTGGTTTTATTCTGCTTGCCATGCATGGAGTGTTCTGGTATACAGAGCAAAAATCGTAAATTGCAAGAAAGAAATTTAGAAATTGGGGCAGCATTGAGTTATTCATGTGACTTAGGCAATCAAACTTACATCAATGCAGGAATACACCTCAGAACAACTCTGCAACTGCTCTCGTGATGAAGTAAAGAAACATGACCTGCTTAACAGTAGAAGCATTGTAATCTTTTCCTGCTCTCATTATTGGACTGAAGTCAGCAGGTATAAATTGCAAGTAAAAAAAAAAAGGAAACCAAGATTTCCTGCTCGGAATGAGTCACGTGGTTAATCAAAAAACAAAAAGGCATCGTAATACAAATTTGAAGGGCTGTGATCCCTATAATCCAATTCAGAGGACTGGTCTAAGCGATCTGGAGGCGGTGCGATGGCGAGAGGACTTGATAATCTGATTGTTGGACCAATAATAGAAGTTACATGAAGGTTTATGCATTTTCGATAGCAGCAACAATAGTAGCAAAGCAACAATCAATTATTCAATTCTTCAGTAAGAAAAATATATGTGTTGAAGTTAAAAACCAGCAGAAAATAAAATACCAGCACATAAATCACATGGTGAGATAAAAGAGAGGTGAAATAAGAATAGCACCTGAACAACTTTATTGATTCATCACCTAACAAAAAAGCGAAAACATCATTGTCCACCTAATTGCAGCCATGATCACAGACCTTGCCACCTACATCAGCTCCATCGAGTTTTGCCTGCCTGTTCAAATGAAGAGGGAAAGCTGCAATGTACTCAGATAAGGTTACACTTTCTGTAAACACATCTGATAATTTTTTACATCAAATGCAACAAGCAAGCATGCTAGTCTACCATTTCTAGCGGTGGAAAAATAAATAAATCAGAAGTATGTAAGACGAAATCAAATTTTCCACAGCGTGACCCAAGACTGATGCCTCCAAGTAAAACTGCCAGTGCATCCTTGATAAGAAAAACTGAAACTGACACTGTTTATATACGCTGTAAAAAAAAGATGGTAACAAATATTATTTTTTTTTTTTTTGCGAAAGGGGGTGGGAATTATATTAAACTTTGGAACAGTACAGCCCACAGCCTTTTACAGATAGCCCCCTGGGCACATTTACAGAAAGGACCTCGAAGAAAAGGAAATTACAAACAAGTCCCTTATCCTCTCGAATCCTCCCGACACACTGAATCCTCGCCACCGGCGGCCCTCGACGGCGACCTCCAAGCTCCTCCTTGCTCCGAGTTTGCGACCACAACACCTTGTTGATAGAGTCGATTGGATTTGAACGAAGATGGCACAAAACCGACCATCGCAACAACACCGGAAGAAAGAGGAAGCACTGGAGCACCACCAACGAAGAACCAGCAACAAGAACCAGCAACAGACCGGAGAAATCGACAACCAAACTTGATGCCGACCACCCGGACAAGAACTCCACCATCACCGACGACGCCGGCAAGGGGAGACAAAAGCCCATCCCCTCTTTCGCAAAAGAACGGAAGGCACAAGAACTCCACACGGCCTCACCTTTGAAGAAGTCGTCGCCGTCGACGACGCCCTCGCCGGAACTGCCGAGGGAGAAACCAGAGACGACCACCATCTCCAAGAGGGACGACGGCGGCGCCAAACCTAACCCTAGGAAAGGGAAACCTAATCTACTACCTAAACTAGTAGTAAGAAGGTGGCCGGACGGCAGCCCCACCGTTCTCCCGGTCCTCCGAAGCCCCGCGGGCCGCCGGAGGAGAAGGAGAACGGGTGGAGCCGCCGCCGGAAGGAACTCGCCTCGGTGTCGCCTCCTCTCTACTGTAGCGAGGGGAGAAGACGCGAGAGAGAAGTGTGTGGATGGTAACAAATATTATTGATACTTGCATAACCTCATTTGAGCAAAAAAGGCACTCAACACATGCCGATTCAATATTTCAGTGTCAATTCATTCTGTCCTATGTGTTTAGGCAATCATCTCTGCTGGTTCTTTCCTGTATCATCTTACCATATTAAAAGATTTCTTTATATTGGCTTCTGCTAATCTGCACGTTCTTTCGAAATGCTAGCTAGGTTCTCTTCAGGTTTTTCAGGAAGGACATCCATCTGTTAAGATATGTAATTTGGTTAATGGTTCTTGTGCTTGACCTGTTATCATGGCCGGATCTATCTTTACAGTACAAGAGCGTTTGATACTGGTACAACGGCCTTAAGGGGTTCAACGCTTCCACAAACTTTACACCGTACCAAGAGCCATCCTCAAACACATATATGGCTGAGTTCCTCCAGTCACTCCGGATGATCTCATCTTGATCATATTTGACTCCCACAAATGTAGCATCAGCATAATATACTACTTAATGAATATGTTCTGAGTGACACAGTAGGAAAACTGCCCAACGAAAGAATTGAAAATACCACCGAGCTTGCATGCTTAGCACGGGTAGTGGTGCGCAAAACTGCGCACCAATTTTCTAGTAAAATTGGACTTTTGCAAACAATTTATAGTGAGACATATGCCTAGTTCCACAATGAAAGATTTGTTTTCTACTTTTCGAAATGGATATGGTACTCTCAGAACACATACGTTTAATTTTGGTATATGTTTATAATTATTTTGGTCAATGATATATTGAGTTTTGTTTTCTTTTAAAATCACAGTAACTCAATAACATTCCATTATTTGAAAAAAAAGGTTTTCTTGAAAAAAAAGTACCGACCAAGTATAGCTAATTTCTTAAAATTTTCAAACAAATTTCTTTTCAAAGAACTGTGGATGAAGAAAATATATATGAATGCATGCATGCGTCATGTTGCATGAGTTGGTTTCTTCTTTCAAAAAGAAATTTAGAGAACATAAGAAAGGTGATTCCAACATATCCTGAACCTAGTTGTTTATTTGTTCCCCATCATTATTAGGGATTAAGAGTCACTAGGGGCTAAGCTTTTCCCCCTTTTGTCTATCATATTTTTCTTTTCTTTTGTGCTTTCTTGGATTCGTTGTGCCAAGGCAAGAACTGAACTTCAAGCGGCAAGTGGACCTGGTCCTGGAAGTGGGTGGGAAGCAAGGTTTACAAGACCACAATAAACCGGACTGGTTTTCAGAAAAACCGGTCAGGTCCGGTTTACCCGGTAGTTCGGTTTTCGATTTCAAATTTTATAAAAAATTAAAAAACAAAAATATGTAAAAACTATATCAAATGCAATCTAATGGTGAAAAAAAGAACACGTAGATTCGATCTTTTGGACTGTCACATAAAAATCGAGCAAGCTTTCTGGGTTGAACAAGGAAGAAAAAACCTTTTTTAAAAATCTTTTTTCGAACCAGCAACCTTCCTAGATTCTTTTGACCAAGCAAACTATCGAACTTTTGTGCACTTCAAATAGCATCTAGTTTTCTTACATATCTTTTTGTTTTCATTTTTCAAATTTACATTTTTTTTCATTTTTCCTCTTGAAACGGTTTCCCAAATTTTGGTCTGGTTTTCCAGACATTTTGACTGGTTTTCTAGTACATCGATCTGATTTACTGATAATTTCAAGGTTTTTTATTCAAATTTCGCAATGTGAATTTTGAAACCGGTTTTTCCGAAAACCGGTCATCTCGGTGGGGGTCAGTTTTACCGGTAGAAACAGAACCTTGGTGGGAAGTGCATGGCCTGCCCGAAAAACCGGTCATCTCGGTGGGGGTCAGTTTTACCGGTAGAAACAGAACCTTGGTGGGAAGTGCATGGCCTGCCCATACATGAAGGGATGTCAAGTAGCTAGCAAGTCCGAGGTTGTTGGGCCACTGAGAAACAGGGGTATGGACTTACGGTGGAGTCCAGACCTAAAGCATGTTGACTCCCATGGTCGGCCAACCTTTTTGGCATTCACACGCTAAGCTGGCAGTTTATGTCTGGTTCGTGCTCGTCCGATTTTGGAACGCGTACCAAGCTGTATTGATGTTTTGGTGGCCAACGATTCTACGGCACCCATGAGTTAATGGAAGGTCCTTTCCATTTCAAAAAAAAAAAAAAAAAAAAAACTGCCTGTGATGATACTGTCCTCCCGAAACTTACAAGAAAATCAGCCGCTTATCAAGGGGTAGGATCCCTTTCAAATTTATGCAAACGTGGAAATGGAATAATTTTCTTGCCTTCTTGCAGTCTTGCCCCTTAGCATGGTTGTTTAGTTTGTTCCGTTTGGGAAATGGTTGCCCCTCGCCTAACAGGGCCGTGGCCGGGCCAAAAAAGTCATGCTTCGTGCCCCACCTGCTTGGCCCGGCCTGTTTGAACATCACTAGCTACAACACCTGCTTGCTTGCCCCCATATATGGATACTCCGTTTTCCAGTAGTGATAGCACTTTCTTAAGAAATGGAGAAAGTTCATTGGAAGTAATAGCCCATTAAGCACAGACACTCTACATTGGGCTGGATCCGTTCGTGAAGAACAGCTTAGCAGAGCTAGCTCGGCTATTGTTGTTGTGAGTTTGAGAGCCTTTCTGTTAGAAGATAACTGATGGGGCTGCACTTGCGCTGAGTGCTCCGTGTACCCAGGCTTTCTCGCTGGTGGATCCGTCCAAAAGAACTAGAAGAGAACATAAAATAAGAATCTTTCAAGAGGCAGAAAACGTGGTGGATGAAAGAGAAACTTGGCTGTTCTGGCGCCGACGTGCTCACTGCTCAAACAATAGTATATGGAGTTATGGACAGAGTGGCCGCATCATCCAGCTCCGTGTGATGGGCCTGCCGGCCGCTTAACGAAGAATAAACGAGGACCAAAGACGGGAGGAGACGAGGTCGTAAACAAAGCGCAGCCAAGCTGGCACGGTGACGCACGCCACATGGACCAAACGGGGCTCTCTCTCCCTCGTCTCTCCTTTCATCGATCATCTCTGCTCTGCTTCTGAATCCATGAGCACATAGCCACTCCTGATCTCCAATGGCGACGCTGATTCAGAGCGTCAAACAGCCTACGACGGCGTCCGTGGCGGCTCTGCTCGTGGTGACAATAATGGTCGCCGTCTTCCTCATCGCCGACGACGACCGCCAAACTTCTTTCCTCGACACCTTCTACAGCTTCAGCTCCCCTTCTTCTTCTTCTTCTTCTTCTTCTTCTTCTTCTTCTTCTTCTTCTTCTTCTTCTTCTTCTTCTTCTTCTTCTTCTTCTTCTTCTTCTCTTCTTCTTCTTCTTCTTCTCTCTCTCTTCTTCTTCTTCCTCCGGTGGTCGTCGGCATCCCGGGGCTGGGAGCCGCGCCGCTTGGCGGGTGCCGAAGGGATGCGACATCTTCCGGGGCGAGTGGGTCCCCGACGACTCTCGCAGCGGGCCGTACTACACCAACCGGAGCTGCCCGCACATCTATGAGCACCAGAACTGCCTCAAGTACGGCCGGCCGGACCTCGGGTTCCTGCGGTGGCGGTGGCGGCCGTCCGGGTGCGAGCTGCCGCGCTTCGACTCGCCGGCGTTCTTGGACGTCTTCAGGGGCCGGTCGCTGGCCTTCGTCGGGGACTCGTTGGCCAGGAACCAGATGCCAGTCCCTCATGTGCCTCCTGTCCAAGGTACGTAATTGGTTAATGCAGTTGGAATTCAGCCACATTGGTGGTTCTTGCAAGAAACATGAGTTTAGAATGAACTTTTTTTTTGGGTGTGTGTCTTCTACTAGTCACCTAAATGCCGATTTACCTTTGATAGGATTTAGTTGTCGTTTGTAACTGTTGTATTTCGTTGTTCTACGCAATTGTTCATCTCCGCCGCCCCCGAGAATGTAGGCTAGAAATTCTTTTTGTCTGGCATTCTCTAGCTAAATGTCCATCAAAATTAGCATTATGATTTGTCTGTTAAATAATTCCTCGTTCATTCATTGTTCACGTTGTCGAATAATGACCCAGGTGTAGTAGAGCACAAATTACAACCTTAAACTACAATTACTTTGATCGTTTGCAGGTTGAATATCCCAAGGACATCTCCCCGACGCCTGATCCACAATTCACGACAGTGCGCTACGAGTCCTACAACTTCACGGTGGCCATGTTCTGGTCCCCGTTCCTCGTGAAGGCGAACAAGTCCGGCGATCTGTGGCACCTCCGCCTCGACGAGCCCGACGACGCCTGGCTCGCCGGGATCGCCGGCTTCGACTACGTCCTCCTCTCGGCGGCGAACTGGTACACGCGCCCGGCCATGTTCTACCACGCCGCCGGCCGCCTCGTCGGCTGCCACATTTGCTTCGTCCCGGGCGTCGCGGACCTCACGCTGCGCTACTCGCAGCGCATGGCGCTCCGAACGGCGCTCCGCGCCACCGTCTCAGCCGCCGCCGCCGCCGGCGCGGGGACGGCGCCGAAGGTGATCCTGCGGACGCTGTCGCCGACGTCGCACTTCGAGGGCGGGGAGTGGGACAAGGGCGGCGACTGCCGGCGGACGCGGCCGTACGCCGCCAACGAGACGCGCATGGCCGGCCTCGACCTCGACTTCCACACGGCGCAGGTGGAGGAGTTCGCCAGGGCCAAGGCGGAGGCGGCGGCGACAGGAGCGGCGGCGAGGCTTGTGCTGATGGACACGACGCCGGCGATGCTGCTGCGGCCGGACGGGCACCCGAGCCGGTACGGGCATTGGCCGGAGGAGAAGGTGACGCTGTACAACGACTGCGTGCACTGGTGCCTGCCCGGCCCGATCGACGCCTGGAACGAGATGCTCTTCCAGATGCTGCTCACAGATTGATCCATGCGAGTTGCATTTTCTAAACATGCTAATCTAATTAACTTCTCACGTAATCTACCAACAAAAGAAATGCACGTTTAGTTAAACTATGCATCATCATACTATATATGATCTCTTTTTCTTTTGCGGGGAACTGCACTATACCATAGTCAATCAATTATATTTATGTATGATACCATAGTCAATGGCCCTCCCAAACGTTCACGCTGGCGAAAAATGAAGCTGGTAGAGGATGGCGTCAGGGATGGCAATGGGTACATTACCCACTGGGGGGCGGTGAATGTCCCCATTTCCGTCTCGAGTTTTATACCCCGTCCCCATCCTCATACCTACGTGGGGACTCAAATTTCTCCCATCCTCACACCCATATGGGTGTGGGTACCCATCGAGTTACCCAAACCCATTAATTGGCATCACAAATTAACAACCAACTTCATATAGTAACATATCGAAATGATTAAATTGTTCAAATGTAAATAAATGTAACCACACAAGCGCTAATAGTTCATGACACTTGACTACATACTCCCTCCGTCCCTAAATATAGGGCGTTTGATTTTTTTAGACATCACGTTTCACCATTCGTCTTTTATTCAAAAAATTTACGAAAATATAAAAATAATTATATTATATTTAAAATATATCTACTGATGAAACAAATCATAACAAAATAAATATTATTTTCATAAATTTTTCAAATAAGACGAGTGGTGAAACGTGATGTCTGAAAGTCAACAACGCCCTATATTTAGAGACGGAGGTAGTATTAGTTATTAGGGTTCTTTGACCCCTCTTTTATTTATATACCTCTGATGGACCCACGTGTCATAGATTTTGTGGGCCTCATGGGTAAACGGGTATGGGTTGCAGGAGAATAGCTCCATACCCGTGGTACCCAATGGGTGATAAAAATGCCTATTAACAGACCTATAGGGTGAGAAATAGGTCCAAATCCATACCCTAATAGAGGAAAAACCCATCGGGTATCGGGTTATGGGTACCCATTGCCATCCCTAGATGGCATTGAGCTCTCTAGCTTAGCTATCCGGGCAGGCGATGGTGTTTTTGAGAGATCAATTTGATCAAATTGTGATATAGGAATAAAAGAACTAATGATATTTTCGACATTACAAAAATAGTAACATGGTTCAATTGCATGGGCAATCAATTGTTGACATGTTATGGTCCATGACGGGGAAATGGTAAATAGATATCGTGGTTCAAAACTTGCGTGGTTCTGGAAATAAGGATTCAGTGAATTTTCAGCTTATTGTCAAAAAATGACAATACATGCAGCACTTCAAATCAGGTACAAATTGGATCTGGTTCCTACATAGATAAACACTACAACAAAAAAGCTCCAGAGTGATTACTGTAGCGACGGTTTTACTTTGGACCGTCGCTAGAAATGCTTCTCTCATTTGTAGCGACAGTTGTCAGCAGGCCAGTCCTACCTATTTGTAGAGGCAGACCATGTTATGTGCCATCGCTACAAACCAATTTTCAGCGGCGGTCCATCCACCATCAACAACCCGACGCTAGCTACTGCTTTTTCAGGCCCATTTACAACTCCCGGCCCAATATCTCCGACGGGTGTATAAAACCTACGAAAACCTAACCCCCAGCTCACCCACTCCCTTCTCAGCGCCGCCTCCCCTTCTCTTATTACCTAGTTATTAGCGCTGCCTCCCTCCCTTCTCCCACTTGCACTCTCGCTCTCTTCTCTCCCACATCGACGGTCGGGATCCTTCTCCCCTCTCTCTCCTCTTTCCTTCGCTCCCACTTCGACTCCTATCCCTCCCTTTTCTCCCACCGCGACGGCACGACATCTCCCCACCTCGACGACCACTATTGCGGAGCGAGGCCTCGATGGCGGCGAGGCGGGGCGCAGCCCTGACCCCTCCTCTCTCTCACCTGACAATGCGGCGGCGGCCCAGCCCCTCCTCCCCTTCTTTCAATGACAGATCTAGAATCGGGGCCTTCGAGGGCGGCGCGGTAGGGCGCCCTGCCCCCTCCTATATATCTCTCGCCGGCGGTAGCCCATCCCCTCCTCTCCCTCCTCTGACGGCAGATCTAGGCTCGCCGGCATGGCAGGGCGCACGACCCCTCCTCTCACTCCCCTGGCTGCAGATCCAGGCTCGAGGCCCTCCTCTCCCTAGCCCGCTCGATGACGCGAGGGCGGGCCTGCACCCTCCGCCCCTTCCCTGACAGCGTGGAGCAAGCTCAGAGCCCGACAAAGGGCCGACCCCCTCTTCTCCCTCCCCTGACGGTGTGGCGCAGGCTCAGAGCCCGACGAAGGGTTTCGGCAAGTGGCAAACGATGATGGTGGTGACTTCTTCCTCCACCTCTCGGATCCAGCGAGGTGACGGCGGCGACTTCCTCCTCCACTTCTCGGATCTGGCGAGGCGGCGGCAACCGGAGCCAGATCCACTTTTTTTTTCATTTTTTCCGTTTGATCTGTAGTGGCGGGCGATGTTACCGCCCGACGACGCTACAGCTGTTTAGCTGTAGCTATGGTGACACAGCACCGGGCCGCCATCCCCACTGCGACGACAGAGGTTTTTCCATCGTCTCTACAGGCCGTTTTGTGGTAGCGAAATAATGACTATGAGTCTGATTACATTGTCCGACTCATCACCCATGACATCTCTATTTCTTTTCTTGGGCTCATATGGACAAAATCTTCGCATGGTAATTAATTTGCTGCATTCGGAGAGTCATCTATATCACCGCTACTCTGTTTGTTTCCTTTTAACAGTCGGTAGGGTCGCAAAGGTTTTATGATTTAACTGTCGTTCTCGGGTGAGGAGGTCATTTTCCTGTCATCTTCGGTCACAAAATGAACCACACTCACTGTTTATCAACATGAAGGGAGTATGTTGTTGCATCTTTGTTACCCTTCGGACGCTTTCTTTTGTAACTCCTGATCCGTCGGTATCTTAACTTTTGAGTTTGCTCGGAACGAGCAAAGTTTAAGCTCAACTCCTACTGTCAACTCACTCTTTCCCTATAATAGGAACTCCACTCACTATTGCCCCCATGAGCTGGTCGTGATGCTCAGCGGTGTTAATGGAGCAAGTATTTCTGGTTTGTGGTCCCTAATCTGTTTGAACTTGTCGTAGTCATGATGTTCACATCTGTTAGTCTAGTACTGTGTTTTCCCTCGGTTTATACGCAATTAGCTAGAACGGTAATTAAAAAGAAACGAAAAAGTAATAAGTACTCTGATATATATCAGAATGGTGGAACAAAGAAGAAACAGATGAATTCATTATTACTATACTAGTTTCTTCTCTAACATAAAAGAAACTTTGCAATGTAAACGGTTCTTCCTTTCGCAAATTTGGCCGCCACAGCCCACAGGTTTTGTGCGGTTGCTAGTTTTGACCAACCGCACCGTGCGAGCGGATTTCGTTAGACCGTGGGCCCGGCATGTCATAGTCGCGAGTTCCCCTGGCCCATATAAATCCGGCCATTACGCCGCCTTACGCTTGAGCACAACGCTAACTCTCACTGCCACATGGGCCCCAAAGCACGCCGTGACATCTAGTCCCACATGTAAGTAGTTCGTAGCGACAGCAACGTAAGTCCACATGAATGAAAACCGGGGGTAGTGGAAACTGAGGCGGAGCGATTAGCGAAGGCTTTTATATTTAAAAAAGAAGAGGAAGAAAATAAGGGTGAGGAAAAAAGGAAAAAAACAAAACAAAGCGGAGAGCGGGAGCTGGGATCGAAACCCTAGACGAGACCGGCGGCCATGGCGGCGGCGCCGGAGTCGTACATCGGGAGCGTGATAAGCCTCACGTCCAAGAGCGAGATCCGGTACGAGGGCGTCCTCTACACCATCAACACGGAGGAGTCCAGCATCGGGCTCAGGAACGGTGAGGCTGCAGCCCCTCCCCCTCCCTCACTTTTCTCTTGCGTGTGATGCGACGACGCTGAAGGACTACGGATGCAGTCTTCTTTTCCCGGTCGAATTCTTGTAGGGCTAGGTTTTCAGTCCGTTGCGCTCTCCAGAAATGAATTTTTGTTGTCTAGGTGAGTTGTTAACAGTCGTGTCAATGCGAGTTGGAATGTACAAAATTTTTGTGCTTGACAAGGTTCCAGTTCTAGGTTTTGAGCTATTCCCCTCTTTGTTTGTTGTGTAGCTCGTTTTCTTGCCTGAGATTGCCAAATAAGCAGGACCTTAAGTGAACAGGGTATGAGGTGGGTAGGTTTCGGATGGTCCATGCTCCATTGACTTAACGAGCTGCTGTTGTACATAAATATGGAGGCCCCTTTGGTCTTGTCCACTCAGAGTAATCCACTTGCTGGAGTATCTCATTAGCATCAGCCACCTTTTCCCTGATAACAGCCGAAGCTACAGTCATGCAGCTGAAAGGGGCAAGGTACTTGTTCCATGTTTGGAATGTGTAGTTACACCGTTATAACCAGTGATGCGTGTTGAAGGGTACATTATGTCGAGTTGCCAAACCGTGAGTCGATAGGTGTCTGTAAGTGTCGACACGCAAGTGCATAAGTTTTACTATTACGCACACATTTATCTGTTTCGATTTTTTTCCATGTTTGCTAACCTTGTAGCGAACCTTGCTGTCTAAGGCCCATTATCTCCTGCCTTGTTTTACTTGTAAGATTGCTAATATATGACCTGCAGTTATTTTAGACACCAAGAGTTCCTTATTGTACTTGTAAGGTTGCTTGTATAGATCTTTAGTAAAGAAATTTCCATTGTTTTTGTTTGCGCCTTCTTATTGATACAGGCATGGTTGCACCTGAATCTAATTTTATTTGGTGTGAATAGTCAAATTTTAGCGTTGTGAACTTATCGTTAATGGATCACTCTTTTTTTATTTTAATGCTGCTGCAGTTCGCTCATTCGGAACTGAAGGTCGTAAAAAGGATGGCCAACAGATTCCTTCAAGTGATAAGATATACGAGTACATCCTGTTTCGAGGAAGTGATATAAAGGTAATGATGGTGAATTAGAGAAAACACCAGTAATAGTTGTCATATCTGTTATGGTTATTTAACTATTGCTAAAATTTTAGATGAAATAATGGGAAATACTATAAATTAAAAGTATTGTATTCCTAAATCTTGAATGAAGCAACATCATAGCATCCGGTGAAGCAGGGTATTGACCCATGTGGTGTAGTTTATTGGATGTGTGTGTGTATGAAGGATTTAGGAGGATGGAGTTGTGCACGTAAGAAAATTGTCAGTATTGGGATGGAGTAAGATTTCTTTTCTGTTGATATGATAAGGAGCATAGGATCTCGCATCAGGAACGATGGTTCTAGATATAGTATGGTTTGACAACCATCTTGTATGGTTTTACTAAATTGGATACTATATGTTTTCAAGGCGTCGTCTAGGTGACGAAACAAATCTGGTTGCCACAGCAGCAAGTCGTCACCTTGGTGTCTTACATGCTTGCCATAGCCTCCTGATTTGGCCATCTGAAGGTCAAATCTGTCATTGCCCGCCGGATTCTGCCGCCGCCTCGCTTGATTCTCCATCTGCTGCTCAATTTATCGTCGCTCGGCATGAATCCTTCCATCTCCTGCTCGATTCTGCCGCTTCCTGCCATTTGCAGGCTTGATTCAGTTGTTGCCTGCCGTTTGCCGGCTCAATTCCTCTGCCAGGAGGGCATAGGAGCAGAGGGGCTGCTTCAAATTGGAGTAGAAGAGCTGCTGCAGGAAGGAAGGAGAGAGGAGCCTGCTGCCATCGAGAGGACCGCAGAGATTGTAGGCGGCGGCTGAAGATGTATGACATGATGTGAGGGTGCAATTTTAGGGCACAGGAGGGAGATGTAGAGGTGTCTTTTGGGCTGATAGGCCTTTTATTGGGTTTCACTTAACCAATTGGCTGAATAACTCTAGTAATAGGCCAGGATTATTACTATGTTTTTCCTTTTTCTTTTCTGATGCATGGTTGTATGGCGTCGCCTCGCCTTGCGCCTCAAGCTCCTAGTTGTGTGGAAGAGTGTCAGTCGCCGTGCTTCGCCTTATTGCCTTAAAAACATAGTTTGGATGTATCTCAGTAGTATCAACAGTAGAGTGTTCCCACACGAGGTTAAGTCCTGACAACTTTGTTCTTGAGCTTTGATTCCCAAAGAAAGTTAAGTTAATTTAATCCGAATCTTTTTTTGTTTACTGAGACAACTGTTTCATTAGAGCTTGCCTTTTACTTCTGATTGTCATGTTGTAATATTTCTCCTTGTGATGTCTTAGCTTTACTTATTTTACTGCAGGATTTGCAAGTAAAATCCTCTCCACCAGCTCAGCCGGCAGCTTTACACAATGATCCTGCGATTATTCAGGTATCTTCTTGTTGGTCCTGTAATTTTTAATGATTCATTCTTTTGGAAAAATGGTAAAATATCCTGATGACGACTTATGATTGCTCATGTTATTACACTTTCTGTGTAGTCACATTATCCTCGTCCTGCCTCGGTGCCTACAAGCTTGCCTTCTGCTGCAAGCACAACAGCAGCTGATCCTAGTTCACACAATGCTCCTTCTGGACTTCAGATGCCACCACCATTTCAAGGGAATTTGCCCCCTTATCAACCTGGGGCTAGCTTACCGCCATGGAACTCGTCACCGATGCCATCATCTGGAAATGGCACTGGCCTTACAATGCCACCAATGTACTGGCCTGGATATTACACAACACCAAGTGGGTTCCCTCATTTGCAACCTCCACCCTTTCTTCGGCCACCCCATAGTTTGACAGTTCCACAGGCCTTGCAGCCTCCTTTACAATATCCTGGACTTAATGGACCATTACCAGCTGGATTTCCAAATATGCCAGAGCTTCCTTCGTTTCTTCAGCCTGGTAACAATAATAATAGTCTAGCTCAATCTTCAGTTCTATCTGCATCAATTCCAGTGCCTTCATCGAGTACATCGGCAACTGAGTCATCGGAGAGCCAAGTACTAAACAAGTTATCATCCAGTTCGTCTGCTGTTGTCTCTGTGGGCCAAACTACCCCATCTTCAGTTGAGCATACAATGTCGCTGTCCCAAGGAATGCCTGCTCCTTTGAACATTACGCCAGTGACTGTACCTGACTCCAGTCTGTCATCACTGTCCAGTGAGAAGCCTGTGAGAGTACCTGCTTCTATGCCAACCTATCTACCTCCTTCCCAGCCACCATCTGCTAATGTTGCACCTGTCTCTATTGCCGAAACTGCTACGTTGGTCACTCCTGGTCATCTTCTGCCAACCACTTCCTCTGCAGCCGTTTCATCTCATGCCCCGCAAACTGCTTCAGCTGTGGTTGCATCCTCTAAGCATGCCTCATCTATGGTTCCATCCTCTCAGGCAACCTCCTCTATGGTTCCATCATCTCAGGCAACCTCCACTATTGTTCCATCCTCCCAGGCTACTTCGTCTATGCTTTCACCCTCAGAGAATGCTTCCTCTTCTGTTCTAAGAAAACCGCTGGATGTGAGAAGCGAAAATAAAGAAGCCAAGCAGCATGAATGGAAGGCAAAACAATCTGCTGTTGCTCAGTCCAAGAAAGAGCCCCTGTTGCCAGCTCCAAAGCCTGTACTTCAGAAGGTATTAAAGTATTAATTCTTTTATTCTTTCTAGTCAAGACCAGGGAAAGCGTGTTTTGCAGAAATATTGTGACAGAATACATATACATACAATCTAATTTTGTGACACTTACACACCCTAAGGTGGCACTGCTAATTTTCATGCTTTGTGATGAGTGCCTTATTATGTCTGCATAATTCTGTTGATTTCAGCCTGGTGGACCTTCCTCTTATGTTCAGTACAACAATAGAAGCCATGTTCAGTACAATAATAGAGGACGAGGAAGAGGAAGAGGTCGGGGAAGAGGAAATGAGGTATGTCCTTAGAAAAGATGACGTGACTAGCTTTACAGATGAAGGAGTTCTTGATTTTAGTATGAAATTGTCCTCTTTTTTTGATGACTCTGAGAGTATTTTGACCACCGCTTCATGTACCGTTTTGTGTTACCATTTTGTTGATCTTCGTTTCTTGTAACCATTAAATTAATATAATGCGAAGTTTAATTTTCTAGGTATTATTTATTTGTTTCTCATAATTCATTATTGGTTCTAAATGAATAGTCTATGCTAATTTAACAAACATTTTCAAGCTGAATCAATAACTTTGGTGCTCCTGATTACTTGGTGAGCTGTAGAAACAATTAGTGAGACCAGGTGAAACTTTTGTAGCCTACAAATAGTTTATGGAAATGTAAAGTTGTCACAATGATGAAATTGGACCCCCCCCCCCCCCCCCCCCCCCCCCCCCCCCCCCCCCCCCCCCCCCGGCTTTGATCATGAGCGATGTGCCACTTACACATGGCTTTGGTTGGCTGGGTCATATTGTTACAAGCTTTTCTTCTATTTCATTTTCAATCTTTAGTTGCAAAGAGTTTTGCAGTAGATGTATTTTTCATAATATATGGTGCCAAATTATTTTACATGTCAACCATAAAATTAAAGCAATGCAATTTAAGGCCAACTGATTGTTTTGTCAAACTTTGGCACAAAATAGTGCTAGTCAAACTTTGGACACTGCTTTAATTTTGTGTGGGATTGTTGAATTAGTATTTAACTACTATTCCATTTTCAGCAATCGCACCCTATAGCCAAGTTTACAGAGGACTTCGATTTCATGGCAATGAACGAGAAGTTTAATAAGGATGAAGTATGGGGACATCTTGGTAAAGGCAACAACGATGATGCAAATGATTATGAAGATAATGTGCTAGAAGATGATGAGATATCTCCTAGAGAGCCAGAAGCTAAGGTATAGTACTACTGTTTTGTCGCATTGCTTTCTGTGATGTCATCATGTCATCTTTGATACTGATTAGCATTTCTTTTCCCTTGTGACTGCAAAGCCTGTGTATGTGAAAGATGACTTCTTTGACTCACTCTCCTGCAACACAATCAACAATGGTGGACGGAATGGAAGAATTAAATTCTCTGAGCAGAGAAAAATAGATACTGAGGTATGAACAACCATGCATACGTTTTACCTTGCCATATTGCCTTAGCATTCAGTGGTAATACTTCATTTTGGTTGTAGACCTTTGGTGACTCTGCAAGACATCGGCCAATGGGCATGCGGGGAGGGAGGGGTCCCCGTGGTGGACCTCGTGGCCGTGGCTATTATGGAAGAGGGTATGGGTATATGGGTAGAGGACGTGGCTACTCCTACCCAAATCATCAGTAACGATAGAACAGATGGATTTGCGCCTAGAAGCTAATGAATGATGATGGTGAAGATATGGCATATTTGCGTAGTAATTTAAGATGTATCAAGTCTGGTGGCCAACTTGGTGAACTAGGAATCAGTTTCACCGAGGTGAAGGTAGATTGGAGTGGAATTGTAAAATCTGTATCTTTCTTTCCAATGTTCATGTTCATTTATTTCCATATGGAAGCAAGAGGTTTGTGTTGCTGTTGGAGAAATCTTTGCGTGTTCTTGAGCTTTCTGTTGAAAAAGCGTGTGATCCTAATGGAAGCATAAGATATGATGTACTGTAGTCAAAGTTGAGCAAGATGCAAATTACTTTTTTTTTTTTGGAGACCAAGAGCACTTCTCTTCATTCAACCATAGGGGTTACAATCATGCAGCAAGCATTGCAGCAGGAGGTTTGGAGGTGTATCCTCCCACACAAAGCTAGCCCTATGTTGCGCTCCGTGCTGGGCACAAAGGTGTGCAGCCCAGTTAGCAGAACGTTTTACAAACACAAGAGAATGAAGAGAAGTTGTTTCCAAGCTCTTGGATGTCCGCGAGGATCGACGAGATCACAGAGCGGTCATTATTCTTCAATGTCCATAGATCCACCAGTGTCTTGGAGTCAGTTTCCATGATGAGGTCCACTTCTTGCATGTTGCCGAGGATCGACAAGCCAAGTCTACAAGCTTCTGCTTCGGCATTCAAAGGTGACTGTACTGCTGGGGGCTAGCTAGCAAAGCCCTTCAGGAACCGGCCATCTTCATCACGTAGTACAGCACCAACTGCTCCATTCGACTCGTCACTGTAGAATGATGCATCCACATTAAGCTTCAGCTTTCCCCGACATGGTTTTTTCCATCGAACAACCTCAGCCTGTCCTTGTCTGCATTTTGTCGGACGATGAACATGCGCCAGATGCATGGTTGTTTCATTGCCCAATTAACAGCCTTGTGCACTGAATTATAGTCTTGCCACGTCTTGGGTCATTCCTGGAGCTCCAAAGAGACCACATCCCACACAAGATTGTGCACATATCCATGCTGGTACAGGCCTAGCATATAGCAGATCGATTGCCCATGTTGCTGGATGGAGCACAGGCAGCTTCACATTCGCCATCACTTTTAGTTCAAGCCAGAAGGCCTTGGCAGGTGGACATTCTACTAGAGCATGATAGGTAGACTCTGAGTCAGCACCACAAGTCTCACAATTACTTATTTGTTCAATGTGCCGTCTGTGCATATTAGCTCTAGATGATGGGATGAACTCATTCACGACTCTCCACCAGAACACTCTCATCTTGGGAGGGACTTTTAGAGGCCACAACTTTTTCCAAACTGGATTATTATTCGCCGTCGACGATGACGCACTTGAGACTGCAAAGGCACGATCCTGGGCTTCTTTCTCAGCGAGTAATCTATACGCCGATCTTACTGAGTAGTTACCATGTTTCTCGCCCGACCATGCCCAGTATTCTTCCACAGGTGGACCCAACGGTATTCGCCTGACAGCCTCAGCATCAGACAAGAGCAGGTTGTTTGCCAATTGTATAGGACACCACGAGCGCGAACCAGCAGCAATCAGTCACTGACCCTTGTCGCCGTTGCACCATGCAGCTTGCAAATGGGCTTACTGCCTATTAATTGCTCCCGGGATCCATCTATCCTCCCAGATGCAAATTACTGTTGAGCAGCCGTTTGTGTGCTTTGTGTACCGTCACTCCAATATTTGCTTTGTCGATACATGTGCTCCAATTGGACTTTTTATATTATTTTATTTGGTGTCATTTGTCAAGGCATTGTAATTAAAAATCTTAAAGCATGTTGTCCTTCATAATTTCTTGTGCGTATATTCTCTACAAGATAATATTTCGGTTATCCTTCCTAGCAAATCTGGAGGACTATCCAAATATAAGTTGAATAGTAAATATGTTTACGAATTGTTGGCCCAGCTTTTATAAATTATTGTACTAAGACCAAGAAAGACGGTCGTGATATTTCCAATTAAAGTAGACGC
Source organism: Eragrostis nindensis (assembly GCA_012490785.1). NCBI lineage: Eukaryota > Viridiplantae > Streptophyta > Magnoliopsida > Poales > Poaceae > Eragrostis > Eragrostis nindensis. Next base: position 195,186 of record JAAXCT010000887.1, read on the forward strand.
GGTAATTTTTGTACCAAGTATTTGAATTTGTTGCTGGCGTATGAAATGCAAACAAAATTTTACCCTAGAGAAAATCTTGTTTAGGGAAGATTTACAAATCAATACAAAAGAGTACTGCGCTTGTGGGCCTAGGACCTTGGGCCTTCGGGTTTAGTAAGGACCCATTACAATTCGTCGGAGCCGCGAGAGCGCGAAGCAGAAGCAAGCCGGAGCCCTAAAACCCATTCGTCCTCGCCGCTGTTCACCCTTCCGCCGCCGCCCCAACGCCATGGCCGTCCACCATCTCCGAGCGCGCGCCCTCTTCCTCATCCTTCGCTCCACGCCCCGTCTCGATGCAGTGCACGCCTTTCCTCTCTTCACCCTCCACAGCCTCCTCTCCTCCGCCCGCGCCGCCGCGTCCTCCGCTGCTTCTCGTCGCTCCTTCGCCGTCGAGGACTACCTCGTCTCCAGATGCGGCCTCACCCCGGCGCAAGCGCTCAAGGCAGCCAAGAAGATCCCCCACCTCACCTCCCGCTCCAACCCGGACGCCGTGCTCGCCTTCCTCGGCGGCACCCTCGGCGTCCCCGCCGCCGACATCGCTGCGGCCGTCACCATGGACCCAAGGATCCTCTGCTCCGACGTGGAGCGGACCTTGGCGCCACGCATCCCGGATCTTTCTGATCTCGGCCTGTCCCTTGACGAGATCGTGCGCCTCCTCCCCCTCGTACCCAACTCCTTCCGCAGCAAGTCCCTTCGCAGCAATCTCGAGTTCTGGGTCAAGGAGCTTGGATCCTTTGACAAGCTCCTGCAGGTTGTAAGGATGAATTCTTCCCTCCTCAGCAGCGACCTCGACAAGGTGGCCAAACCCAATCTGGCCTTGCTTCAGCAATGCGGCCTGAGCGCTTCTGATATTGCTGCTTTCAATATGTACTCCGGCCGGCTGTTAACCACGAATCCCAAGCAGCTCCTTGAGGCTGTGGAGCGAGTGGAGGAGCTAGGCGTGGAACCAGGGACGCGTATGTTTCGCCACGCGCTTGTTGTGATCTTATTGAAGAGCAAGGAGGCTGTCGCCAGGAGAATACAGCTTCTACAGAAGTTTGGGTTCTCACAGGATGACGTACGGGAAATCGTGAGGAAGGCGCCTTATGTCCTGGGATCGTCTGATCAGAAGGTTCAGGGAAATGTGGAATTCTTGATGAAGAATGTTGGTCTGGATGTCTCATACATTGCGCAAAGGCCTGTGTTGCTGTTGTATAGCGTTGGGCGACGGTTGTTGCCCCGCCACTGGTTGCTCGATGTTCTAAAGGAGAAGGGATTGCTGAAAGCGTTTGACTACTATTCCACAGCCTCGATGAGCGAGAAGCTTTTTGTAAAAAAGTTCTTGCTTCCTTATAAGGACCTAGTCCCGGGCCTTGCTGATGGTTATGCTTCAAAATGTTCCGGGAAGGCATTAGACTGAGTTTATTGACAAGATGAGTAACTTGGAAATGTTCATGTTGCACATCAAGCTAGAATGGTAAGGTTTGTCATTGTCTTGCTCAGTTTGGTAAACTTGACAATATTGCCATCACAAAAGTACAGAACGTATTGAAACATCATTCGGTTTCTAAAGTGAGTATGCTATGTTACCTACATGCAAAAAATATAGTTGCGAGTAGTTTAGATGCCTTGTAGTGTTCATACTGTGCTATTACTCCCAACAGATTGCTGTTAGCAATGTGTGACATTGTTGGATTGGCTTGCTGTAATATCTATTTAACAGAATTTACTATAGTAGTCATGGTCTGGGTTTCTAGTGCTGGATCACAAAATGAGAAGCTGCCATAACATACAACTTGCTTCTGATTCTTGTATTCTGGCATTGTTTTTTCATCCACGTCAACAAAGCCTGGACCGTGATTGTGTTATGTGAATGTGATAGTGGCATATTGCTACTGTTAGTGTTGGTTTAACTTTTAGCCAATGAAGTTGACAGATATCTTTCAGTTTGCTGTTGAATTTGATTGAACTGATTGATTGGCAATCTTGGTGATAGTTCATCCAACAAGATGTGCAACAAGAAGAAAGACTGTGTTAAAGTGTTGAGCACATCAGAGCAAAGTCGATGTGATTAGAACAAGAAAGATTCATTTTAAATAAAGATTTTTCTCTGGCTGCTAGAACAATACACTGTTCTAAGTTCTAACCACAGATAATTTACTGAAAAGAAAATGGAAGGGTAATGGTGAAGGCAATTTCTGTACACAACAAGAAAGTGTGCCAGGCATTTGTTTTTCATGTATCTAATTGCTAAAGTGGTATGGGGTTACATAGGTACTTGGTGCAAACTGAAACTACATTCCCACCTCAGCTGATCAATATTATCTGTGGATTAAACAGTTCTTGCCAGGTGACAAATTATACACCATGTGCTTGGCAAATGTATGTTGGGCTATATGGAAGACCCGGAACAATGTTGGAAGGGCTATCTAAGTAGGACCTGGTCCGAGGAGTGGAAGAACTTTAGATGGTGACGAGAGTCTACATCCAGTGAGGAGGGCGCCCGGCGCATCGTCACAAGCTTTTGCTGCAGGGCGTGGCGGATAGGGATGAAGTTGAGAGCGCGTCGGGTGAAGAATGACAAATTGGCTACCCCGTCACAAATCTTCTTTTGGACTAGTACTAATGCACGTGCGCCACGCACGTGATCAAGAAATTATATCACCTGGCAAGACCACAAAAATTATAAGCAACTTGACTACATGTTCTTTTACAATTTAAAAATTTACTTTTGTGAAAAAATCAGCCAAAAGTTTCAGTTATATGAGGTATAACGCACTGGCCATTGATCACCAGCCATACGGATATCATTTCAGTCCTGCCATGGAGAGGAGATTTAATTGAAGAATGGAAAGCAAGACCAGAGTTGCATGCTGATGTGAAAGGAAAAGAGGAAGAAAGGGATATTGAAACAGAAACATGAGAGAGTAACGGAAAGTCAAAATTTTGGCCTAAAATATATACATGCTTGTTAGTGGGTCATGGAATAATCAAAAAGAAATGTTGTACATCGACATGCATATATATCTTAAGTTCGGAATTAAATGAAACACAAAACTTCTAAATGAAAGAGCACTGCAAAAAACGTGGCAAAGCACCCCAAAACCACTATCACAATGGAATATATTAAGAAATAAAATATGTTTACACATGTAGAACAAACTGCAAATATATTTACACGTGTAACACTATAGAATTAAAACTCTCTATTTCCAGAAATAGTTTTGACAAGCTTTGCATGATTTTTGACAAGCATCCCTAGAAGCAATAAAACTTTACAAATTTCATATGGAGGAAACTCTATCCAGCATAAACATATAAGACATAAGGCACTGCAAAATATATACGTGAGTTCACCAGTTTCTTATAAGTAGAGTAATTTTGTTTTGATTAACTAAAAATGTAAGTCTTCTTATTCTTAAACATACTGGAAAACATCTTAAAGAATCTAAGAAGACAAACAAGTTTCTTCCATGAAAACTGCTGAGTCCACAATAGGGAAATTAACTGAGGCAAATCAAAACCTATCCAGAACCATATGATCGGTGAGTATCTCGCAGATCTGCTGCTTGTAGTTCTCCCAAAGCTTGTGGATGCGCCATGGATGTGATAGAAGCAGCCATGAGAAATCTACGTACTGTATCAAAGCAAATTAAAGGGAACAAAGGGCACCACAAATCGTGCTTTTAGTTCTCCAAGAGCTTCAGGCATCTGAGTATCAATTATCAAAGCAGCTCAATGAGGGGCTGAAAGAGAAACATGTAAAAATGAGGGAATGTGGTATTAATGGCACTTGAGAATGGAAAAAACTCAATGAAGGGAATATCGTATTTGCCATATGAAAATTTTGAAATTAAGGCAAATGGATGGAACAGAAAGAAAGCACTTCATCATCTAAATCGAGGCATAAATACTTCCCTGATTCTCAAAAATTCCACTCCATGTCCTGATAATTAAGCATGGTACCTGTTTCATATTTTGCAATGGGAACGACAGTCATCAGGGCTAAATGGAAACATCAACTATCAGAGTAGTAAGCTACGAATTAGAAAGGAAAAATAGTGTTCCTATCACAGTAAATATGCCATTTTCTATCAGACTATTAGCGTAGTAAGAAAAAGGTCCCACCTTATTAATCTCATTTTGATAATATTGTACAGTGGATTTCAGTAGACAAACAAATAAATAACAATATTTCAATCACCTGAAATGCTAAAAATTAAGAAAAACATGCATTTAGATTTCATATATTGCCTTACAAAATAGAAAAGACCAATGATTATTATAGCTTAAGATTGTGGGAGGAGCACGATTCAGTAAAACATAATAAACGACTATGATTAGTGATTACATTGGAGCAGAGCTTCTCACGTTGTTGTCCGACCTATGCATTCTGCAGTAACTTCTGTACCAATAACAAAACAATGAAAACAAGTTTTGTGGGACCATAACATTACCAACCATCTGAAAGCATGCTGTGTAGTCACAGTTCAGACATCCTTGTTATGAATAGCACTTGTATTATAATGTAGCCCCAAGGGGGCTATATGTAAGGGTATATGAGAGAGTCCTAGGAGGACAAGAGTACAATATGAAATAGAGAAAAGACTCTAATACTAAGACTCCTAATAGGACACTATACCCTTAACAATCCTTACATTTTTATTCGACCAAACTGAACAAATCTTCATTGCAGGTCCTCTTTGTCTCCTACTCTCCTGAAACAGATTGCAAATCATATTCGTCAAATGAAGCCTCTAGCTAGCCAATGATTCAGCTGCTCCAAAAAGATAAAATAAAAATCGAGCATGCTGTATAAACTGCTTGGCTTTCAGCGGCTAAGGAGCTTCTATCACACCCAATCTGCACAGCAAAAGCATCAAATTCTAATACACATCATTATTTCTTTTTCCTTGTGTTCCAGCATGTATCGAAATAGGATATTTGAATTAAAAAGGATTGAGTATTTGAATTGTTACTTAAATATGAACATTATCATTACAAAATGGTTATGTTCTAAACATCTCAAACTCGCGCCATTGACATTTGCACAATTTTATCCCTATAAAACATCATACATATATAAAGTGGAGCAAGCAATTTCAGAGGACGCACGACATGACAAGCAGCTGCCGGTGCAGAAACTACAAACCCTCCATGTCTTTGATCTTTTCGCCAGCAGGTGCCATGCAGGTCGAAAGAAACATGAGTCAAATTATAGGAACTTCTATATTTGAGCATAAGAAAACTTGTAAAGCCAGAAATAATCCCACAGACCTACATTTCAACTGTTCAAGAAAGAATCAACACTTTACCAGACCTCATCTCATTGAAATGTAAACCAGTCTATAACTTGGGGACCAAGACCAGCTAGTACTGCGTAGGAAGGTTAAATAGGAAAAAACACTTATAGCCTTTACTGAAATATGCAAACACATGGTTGAAAATATATGACAATTTGTATGAGCATCCAAATCTATGACTCGGCCAAATTTACAAATCAGAACATAAGAAAATGAGGTATCGTATTCTGAAATAAATAGCTTATTTCTACAACTTATAATGTTAAAAAAAAATCCGATTGTCCATTGCAATTGGTGCATACTTCATTATCATGCACTATTATACCAGAATGGCCTCTAGAACCTCGTGATCACTATTGATGGAACATTCTTGGAATCTAAAAAAATCAGTGAAAGAAAAATTAGTGAAAAAAGATACATTGGAATCTAAAAACAATATTGTGAATCTAGAAATCATCACATTTTCTTGGTGAAGCTAGCTACCCAATCATTACAATGATCCTTTGATACTTTGCTATGGCTGCGTAATAAGCTGAAGAAGCACTCCCTAGCTTTGTCCTCTCTCATTCGCACCGTTGCACGGCTACGTTCGAGGATTGGGTGGCTAAAGGAAGGAGATGCAAACACAGGGCTGTTTCATCTACACGCACGTCACCGTAAACGCAAGAACTTCATTGCAAGGCTCACCAGCGAGGACCGAATTGCAACCAGCCATGAGGACAAAGCCGAAGTGCTGTTTGACTTTTATACTAATCTGATTGGCACAAGGGAGCAGCGCGAGCGCACGATTGACTTGGAAGCCGTGGGCATTCAGCAACACAATCTTGAAGACCTCGATGCCCAAATTACGGAGGAAGAAGTGTGGAACACCATCAAACAACTTCCCTCGGATAAGGCTCCGGGTCCCGATGGATTCACGGGACGTTTCTACAAGACTTGCTGGCAGACCATAAAAGGGGATGTTATGGCGGCAATCTCCGCTGTTTGGAGGAGGGATTTCAGAAATTTTAGGCTGCTCAATTCTGCCTTTGTTACCTTGATACCGAAAAAGGAAGGAGCTGAACAAGCAAAGGATTTCAGACCGATAAGCCTCATTCATAGCTTTGCAAAATTGGTCATGAAAATTCTTGCTAATAGGCTTGCAGGCCGGCTGGATGGCATGGTGTCCAAACATCAAAGTGCATTTATTAAGGGAAGGTTCATACAAGACAACTTCATGTTGGTCCAGCAAACAGCAAGATTTCTCCACGCCCAAAAAACAACCTCGTATCATGCTCAAGCTGGATATCTCCAAGGCTTTCGACTCCGTATCTTGGCCCTTCCTTATTGAGATCCTTCAAAAGTTGGGATTCGGCCGTGTATGGCGAGACATGTTGAGCGGGCTGCTAGCTACTTCATCCACTCAGATATTGCTAAATGGAATCCCGGGCAAATCCATCACTCACAGACGTGTGCTTAGACAGGGCGACCCATTGTCCCCGATGCTTTTTATTCTAGTGATGGACACGCTAAACCTGCTCATTGCAAGAGCTGCGGAGGAAGGACTTTTGCAGCCACTTTCTTCCCGGTCCATCCAACACCGGCTATCTCTTTATGCGGACGACGTGGTGCTCTTCCTCCGGCCTGCAGCGAGTGACATTGATCTAACGACAAGCATATTGGGACTGTTTGGAGAAGCCTCTGGACTGCGGACCAACATTCAAAAAAGTAGTGTCACCCCCATCCAATGTACAGCACAGGAGCTACAAACAGTCCAGGAACGCTTGCCTTGCCGGATTGACAACTTTCCGGTGAAATATCTTGGCCTCCCATTATCGATAAGAAAGTTGACCAAGGCGCAGCTGCAGCCTCTCATCGACCGTTTGGCAGACCTCCTTCCAGGTTGGAAGGCTGACTTAATGACCAAAGCTGGCCGGGCTATCCAAGTCCAGTTTGTTCTCACTGCCACGGTCTTGTACCATGCTATGGCCATCGACCTGCCGCCGTGGGCGATCAAGGCAGTAGACAAAATCAGGAGAAGCTACCTCTGGAGGGGCAGAAAAGAAGCGAATGGCGGGCATTGTTTGATAGCGTGGCCAAAAGTAACACGACCAAAGGAACTGGGAGGACTCGGGATTTTTGATCTCAAGGGACTTGGCTGGGCATTAAGAGTCAGGTGGCTGTGGCTCAACAAGACCGATCCAAGCAAACCATGGGCTTCACTCTCAGTGCAGACTAATGGCTGTATTGAAGCACTATTCTCTATGGCTGTTAGCACGGAAATTGGAGATGGCAGAAATACCTTGTTTTGGAAAGATCGGTGGCTACTTGGACAGCGCATTGAGGACCTTGCCCCGCTGATCTTTTCCATGGTGCCGAAAAGAGCGGCAAACAAGAGAACGGTCGCCGACGCCATAGAAGATATGAGATGGATTGGTGACATCCATGGGGTAGCAACGATCCCGGTGATTGTTCAATTCTTCAGCTTATGCACCTCCATCTCGGCTGTAACTCTACAGCACGGAGTGCCAGACAAGCACATCTGGAGGCTCTCTTCATCTGGGCAGTACTCGGCAAAATCGGCATATGAAGCCATTTTCCAAGGCTCCACCTCCTTCGACTCCTTTGAACGAATATGGAAAACATGGGCACCGGGAAAATGCCGCTTTTTTCTATGGCTTGCTGCTCATAAACGCTGCTGGACAGCGGATAGGCTGGCAAAAAGGAACCTTCCACATCCAGCCCTTTGCCCGTTATGCGACCAGGAAGATGAAACAATAGACCATATCCTCGCCTCCTGTGTCCTTGCTAGGCAATTCTGGTTCTGCTTCCTGCAGCGCGTCGGATTGGGGTTCCTTGCACCTCAACCTTCAGACAGTAGCTTCGAGGATTGGTGGCGCTGGGCTTCCTCTTCGGTGGACACCACTCTCAGGAAGGGCCTAAACTCTCTAATCATCTTGGGGGCTTGGTCATTGTGGCGCCACAGAAATGATTGTGTCTTCAATGGAGCTGTGCCGCGCCTCTCAACCATACTAACCATGGCAGGAGACGAGGCAAATCTCTGGAGTATGGCGGGGGCCAAAGGCATCTCCCTCCTAACTGGTCGTCATGCTGGAGATTAGTCTCTCCCACGGCAGGCATCTCTAGGTCGAGTTGAGATTTGTATCCGGCGCGAATGTAAAACAAAAAATCCCTGTGACTGTTGGCGTAGTGTTCTGAGTGCGTGTGTTGTGTGTGTGTTTTGTACTCTTTTTTCTCCTCCTATTAATGAAATGATACGCAGCTCTCCTGCGTGTTCAAGAAAAAAAAAAAAACCTCTCGCCCATGCGAGATAAAAAAAATGATGCCAATGCAACAAATAAACCCAAGCAAGGCCACACACCTGTGCGCTGCATGATTGCCTCCTTCCGTCAGCCAATTAATCTCATGCCGTGTTATGGAAAAATACAGTATCGACCTAAAAAGATAAATTGTATAAGGGGTCCTCCTTCTGTAATCAAACAATTTAGATTTGATAATACCGGACATTGGCAATGGAGATATCACACGGTCTATAGTGAAAATGACATTACAACTATAACTATTGGAAAGATCCAGAGCCGAAATCATGCTCAATTCATTTAGATAAGTCAAACACCGCAATTGGAAAGATCCAGCGCCGAAACCATTCGTCTCATGCGCATCTGGGTGTGTTTTCTGGCTGTTCCCTGTGGCTCTCCATGTCTCATTGCAGCTTCTAGGAACGTACCTCAAACTGCATATATGTCTCACCAGTCCAATCACACATGGCTGGAGCAAACACAACAAACAAATAAATTTCAGATCTTACGGGAAGGGATGAGTGGTGGGGGCATCGATTTCACCTCGACCACGGGCAAAGGAGTGAGATTCGGGATCACTGAATTGATAAGTCACTCAAGTTGCGGTAGCCAAGCCCATGTCGGGTCGAAGAGGTCTTCGAGGCGCATCGTCGTCACACCTTTTCTGGCGACGAGCTATGCGCCTTGCCTCGAGCTCGTCGTCGATCGATGCGCCGCCTCCAACTCGGGGGAGGAAGGGAAGGAAAGAAAATAGGGAGGTATTCATTGCTACCGTGAGAGAGAAAGAAAAGGAAGGAATCAAATCAGGAATTAATAGGATCCATTCAGTACTACCGTGAAAGAGGAATTAAAGGAACGAAACAAACCACATATTATGGAAGCCACGCTGGGTAAAATTGGTAACGCATCAACGTGTTTGAGAATCATGCGCGTGGGTTTGCGGGAGGGTTCGTACGCCACTGCCGTCTCCAACTTGGATCACGCGTGCGTCTCGATGCCAAATTGGATGACGCGTCAAGGGATGTCGATTCCTCCATATCTCTGAACCAGGGCGCCCTCCTGCAGGCGTGATTATTCCAAAACGTCGTTGATTTGGAAGGTCATCCACAAACATCGTGATTTCGGGAAGGAGACCTGGTCGGGCCCTAATCACGGCGGTGGGTGTAGGGGAGGGTACAATTTATCTCGAGTGTGGTTAGCGGAAGGAGGTGGGGATGAAACATGTGTTAATCGTGTCATCGGTGACAATCCGGTGACATTTGGGTCACTCGGTGAGTCCATATTTTTGATCCAACGGCTATGATTAGAGGGTGAGATTTAAATTATTAGTTGATATACAGGTGGGTAACATCTGGCAGGGTAAAACAGATTTTTCTCGCAACTGGTTCTTTATTGGTTTGGCAATCCTGATGCTACCAGTGGCTTTTTGCTGTAGTTTGCAGGTTCTCTGTCTAGCTCTTCATTTTGTCTGTAGTTGGACTCTGGTTCCTGATCTAGATGCTATGCTGAATTCTGTCTGTAACAAACTCTGAACTATCGATGAATGGAAAGGGGCAATGCCCATCTCCAAAAAAAAAGGTCGGCATGGTTGAGTGTCTCTGTTGAAGAATAAATAATTAGTAAATTTTATAAACACTCGGATTTTGTGGTTTTTGTTGCACAAAACCGTGGACGTGTCACTTAACCTCGGGTATTCTAGTCAAACCGTGGATATGTCACTAAACCTCGGGTCTTACCTATGAACTCTACTTTAATTTTTGAGTACTACGTGGTTGTGCATCCAACTAAATGGTTTTTTTAATCAAACTGATCACAGAAATTACACCATCAGGTACAAAGATATACTCCTAGTTCCTATCAAGAAAGAAGACTACTCATAAATAATAGAGACAGACGGAATATCCTCAGAAAGAAGACTACTGGCAAAAAAGGTTTTTGTGGTTGGTGATGCGGATTTGCATGGCATAGTATACATGGGGAAATATGTCTTCAAGCACTATTTCTGATTCTTTCCGATCAAGATATTTGCAGTTATGTAGTACTTCTGATCGGAGCAAGTTGTTATGTACAGTATCCAAAATTCCAAATCTTGACATTTGAGTATAGATGTTTTAAGGGAGCCTCTCTTATTTTTCTTTAGAGGAAAATAGAATCTTCCGGGACTAAATTTTGGCACCTACTATAACCTGTAATCCTCTGGGAAGTGTTGGACTTCTCGTTTGCCTAATCGCTATTCTTTGAACCGCTATTCTTCGAGCCTCGACGAGTGTTAGAGCCACGAAATAATATGGTTGTCAAGCTACGGAAGGTTTTTTATAATGAACATTTTTTTAAATGAAAACTTACTTTCATTTTTTTAAACACATTATATACGCAGACACTCACAAACACGCATGACAAGGCCGTCTTACGAATTTGAGGCCTCTGTGCAAAATCGACGGCGCTGCGCATGAGTCTTCATCTCTATGAATACAAGCACGCAATATCTACTCCTTTGAGCGTTTTCGAAAGACGAACCACTGGTTTTGGGATTCACAAAGCCACCACAGCCGTTTCGCTGTCGATGAGGGAAGTCGTCTCTCTCTAAAAAATAAATAGCCGTAATAGTACAATACTCGTGCCAAATCTGATACTTGAACCCGAGTGGACTGAATCCACCACAAAAAACCTAACCAGCTTAGCTATGTTTACTATGCAAAACGGATAAGGTTCACAATTCAATGATTTGAATAAGTTTACTATTACGCACTTACAAGTTTCTCATACCTTAATATTATTAACATTGTTTCAATCATCGAGGATTTAAAAAAATTGTCCAATCACAATATTGTTTCATATCACTAGTTGGCATAAACCTTAGCGACAGAAAACTTTGTGTCACTGTCTGAGAAACGATAAAAGAAAAGAGAAAGATAGGATTAAGGGCATGTTTGGTTGTCGACCGTAGTTTATCATGCCAAATGTTAAGTAGCTGTCTTTCTCTCCTCTTTAATACAAAGATGCGCAGCTCTCCTGCGTATTCGAGAAAAAAAAATGTTAAGTAGCTGTCATAGTTGTGGCTAGCCACATTTTGTGGCAAAAATAATTCGGGTTGATACCTAAAGTGTGACAAAAACAATGTGAATGTTGTTTGGATTTCTGCCACAAATGTTTGGCAGCTAAACGTTTGTGGCTAGCCTAACTTTGTGTGTGACAAGTTATGGTTAGAACCAAACAACTCCTTATTTGTTATGGTGTTTGGTAAATGAGAAATGAGATATTGGTTAGGAATTGGTAAATAATCATTGAGAGAATGAAGGGTTGAGATTTAATATTATGAATAAATGAAGGGTTCGAATTTTCTATGACATTTTACTTTCCCAATCAAAATCCTTATTTCTTAATTGCCAAACGCCGCTAAGATGTCTCGAGAAAAAAAACCGCCACTGAGAGTTTTTTTTTTTTTTTTTCGCCCAAAACCTTTCGGGCCCCGACGAGAGGTCCCATCAGCCAATTGTTCTGCTTCTGCTTGCTGGAACACCACACGCAGCCTTTTGCCCTACGGCCGCCGCCGCCGCCGCCGAGTTTCCATGGCGCTCCACTGCTTCCGAGCGCGCACCCTCTCGCTGATCCTCCGCTCCGAACCCAGCTTCTCGGCCTCGCACGCCTCTCCCGTTGGCTCTCTCCACCGCCTCCTCTGCTCTGTAGCCGCCACCGCGTCCTCCGCTTCTTCGCCGCGCTCCTTCGCCGTCGAGGACTACCTCGTCTCCAGATGCGGCCTCACCCCGGCGCAAGCGCTCAAGGCAGCCAAGAAGATCCCCCACCTCAGCTCCCGCTCCAATCCGGACGCCGTGCTCGCCTTCCTCGGCGGCAGCCTTGGCGTCCCCGCCGCCGAAGTCGCTGCGACTGTCAACATGTATCCAAGAATCCTCTGCTCAACGTGGAACGGACATTGGCGCCCCGCATCGCGGATCTTTGTGATCTCGGCCTGTCTCTTGACGAGATCGCGAGGCTCTTCATTCTCTCACCCAACTACTTCTGCAGAAGATTCCTTCGCCGAAAGCTCGAGTTCTGGTTCAAGGAGCTCGGATCCTTTGACAAGGTCTTGCAGGTCGTCAGGGTGAATTCTAGTATCCTCTCCGTCGACCTCGACAAGGTGGCCAAACCCAACCTGGCCTTGCTCCAGCAATGGGGGATGAACGCTTCTGATATTGCTTTTATCAGTATGTACTCACCTCGACTGTTCACCATGAATCCAAAGCAACTCTGGGAAGCCGTGGAGCGAGTGATGGAGCTCGGCATGGAGCAAGGGACACGGATGTTCCCCCACTTGCTTATTTTTATCTCTTTAACAGCAAGGAGGCTGTCGCCAGGAGAATGCAGCTTCTACAGAAGTTTGGGTTCTCACAGGATGATGTACGGGAAATTGTGAGGAAGGCACCTCCTGTCCTGGGCTTGTCTGATCAGAAGATTCAGCGCAATCTGGATTTCCTTTTGAAGGATGTAGGTCTGGAGGTGGGGTACATGGTGCAAAGGCCAGCACTGATAATGTATAGTGTTGAGCGGCGGCTATTGCCTCGACATTGCTTGCTCAAGGTTCTTAGGGAGAAGGGTTTGCTGAGCGTTGAGTATAGCTACTATACCACAGCCAAGATGAGCGAGAAGCTTTTTGTACAAAAGTTTGTGCTTCCTTATAAGGACGTAGTCCCGGGCCTTGCTGATGATTATGCTTCAAAATGTTCTGGGAATTCAGTAGACAGAGTTTCTTGGCAAGATGAGTGACATGGATGTATTGGAAAAGTTCATATTGCACATCAAGCTGAAATGGTAAGGTTTGTCATTGTTTTATTCAGTTTCGTAACCTTGACAATTTTGCGATCACAGAACGTATTGATGCATTATTCGGTTTCAAAAGTGAGTATGCTGTGTTACCTACATGCAAAATATGTAGTGTGACTAGTTTAGATGCTTTGTAGTGTTCATACTATGTTACCTACATGCAACATATTGTTGGATCGGCTTGATGTAATGCCTGTTTAACAGAATTTACTATAGTAGTCATGGTCTGGCTTTGTGGTGCTGGATCACAAAATGAGAAGCTGCCATAACATACGACTTGCTTCTGATTCTTGTATTCTGGCATTACTTGGTTTTTCATCCACGTCAACAAAGCCTGGACCGCAAGTGTGTTATGTGATATTGCTACTGTTAATGTTGGTTTAATAACTTTTAGACAATGAAGTTGACAGATAGCTGTTGCTCTTTCAGTTTGCTGTTGAATTTGATCGACCTGATCGATTGGCACTCTTGGTGATAGTTCATCCAACTAGATATGCAACAACAAGAAAGATTGTTAGAGTGTTGAGCTTGAGCACATGAGAGCAAAGTCGATGTGATTAGAATAAGAAAGATTCCTTGAAAATAAAGATTTTTCTCTGGCTGTTAGAACAATATGCTGTTCTATGTTCTAACCACAGATAACTTACTGAAAAGAAAATGGAAGGGTAATGGTGAACGCGATTTCTGTACACAACAGGAAAGTGCCAGGCATTTGTTTTTCATTTGTCCCATTGCTAAAGTGGTATATGGTTACATTGTTTCTGTCTGTGGTTGGACTCTGGTTCCTGGTCTAGATGCTACGCTGAATTCTGTCTGTAACAAACTTTGAGCTCTGTTCTTTCCGTTATCAATGAATGGAAAGGGGAGTGCCCATCTAAAAAAAATAAGTCGATGTGGTTGAGTGTCTCTGTTGAATAACAAATAATCGAGGCAGACTTAGTATCCCTCAGAAGACTACTGGCAAAAGCTTTTATTGGTTGGTGATGCGGATCGCATGGCATAATTTACATGCGGAAACATGTCTCCAAGCCCCAGTTCAAGATATTTGCAGTTATGTAGTACTTGTGATCGGAGCAAGTTGTTATGTACAGTATCCAACATTCCAAGTCTTGTCATTTGAATATAGATGTTCTAAGGTAGAGCCTTTCTTATTTTTTCTAGAGGAAAATAGAAACTTCCGGGACTAAATTTTGGCACATATTACAACCTGTAATCCTCTGGGAAGTGTTGGACTTCTTGTATGTCTTTTCGCGGACTTAGCCTCGACTGTTGGAGCCACGAAATGATATGGTTGTCAAGCTATGAAAGGCCTTTTTTAATGATCTAAATAAAAAAAGAGTTAAATGCACTGTACGTACGCAAACTTGTCTAGGTGTGTCAAATAGGTCCACAAACTCTTAAACTGAAGTTCTAGGTCCCTAAACTTGCTATGTCGCGCACTATAGGTCCAAATACCTCTTGGGGAGCTCTCGCGTCTGACATTTTAGCATGGCTCTCAGACCGTCAAACGTGATTGCATCTCTGGCGCCGTCGAGGTATGGAGAGGAGGATGAGTTGCCGACGACCTGATTCGCTGACACCAGTAGCATGTTCGCCAAGGCTGCGGCAGCTTTAGGGCGCGCCGCGTCGGTGTGGCACGACAGCGGCACCATTATAGTGTTGCAAGCAGTCAAAGCTCGCACAAGGCGCGAAACTGGAATTACGTGCCCACGCCCGACGACAAGATCACCCGGTTCACCATACCATATCATTAGCGAGGTGCGGACCGAGCACAGAAACTCCACCAACACCAAATACTCATCATTCCTCAGCGGTGTCGGAGATGTAATGACGTCTGAGGGCTACGGTGGCATGTCATGTCTGATGCGAGAGCTCTCAAAAGGTATTTGGACCTCCAGTGCACGACATAACAAGTTTATGGACCCAAAAGTTCACTTTGAAAGTTCATGGACCTATTGACACACCTTAACAAGTTTATGGACCTCTAGTGCATTTAACTCATAAAAAAACTTAACTTTCAAATTGAAATCCTTTTGAAAGAACATAAGGTTCATAATTCTGTGACTTGATAAGATCTCTATTATGCACTTTCTATATCTTAATATGATTAAGATTGTTTCAATCATCAAACTTGATGTAAAAAATTGTACATTCACAATTTTGTTTCAGATCCCTAGTTTCATTATTGGCACAAACGATAAAAAAGAAATATTTTTTTTGAGCAATGATAAAACAGAAAGATAGGATTAAGAGTTTTTTTTTTGGTTAAAACCTTTCGGGCCCAGACGATGTCCACGGGTCGACAAAATTTCTGCTTCTACTCGCTGTATGCTGGGAGGGGAGCCCGATCGGGAATCGGTTCCTCTAACATCGAAGTCACGGGGCTTTGTCACTGACATGTGGGCTCCCCTCCTAGAGGGCCCACATGTCAGCCACGAAGTGACGGCTGACTTCGACGTCAGGGGATCTCAATTGGCCCCAAAGGGAAGAGCACGCCGCCATTTTATTTGCCCTACGGCCGCCGCCGCCGCCGCTTTTCCATGGCGCTCCACTGCATCCGTGCGCGCGCCCTCTCGCTGATCCTCCGCTCCCAACCCAGCTTCTCGGCCTCGCACGCCTCTCCCGTTGGCTCTCTCCACCGCCTCCTCTGCTCTGTAGCCGCCACCGCGTCCTCCGCTCCTTCGCCCCACTCCTTCGCCGTCGAGGATTACCTTGTCTCCAGATGTGGACTCACCCCGGCGCAAGCGCTTCATGCAGCCAAGAAGATCCCCCACCTCAGCTCCCGCTCCAATCCGGACGCCGTGCTCGCCTTCCTCGGCGGCACCCTCGGCGTCTCCGCCGCCGACATCGCTGCGACCGTCAACATGGACCCAAGAATCCTCTGCTCAAACGTGAAACGGACCTTGGCGCCCCGCATCCCGGATCTTTGTGATCTCGGCCTGTCTCTTGACGAGATCGCGCGCCTCTTCCGCCTCTCACCCAACTCCTTCAGCAATAGGTCCCTTCGCAGCAATATCGAGTTCTGGCTCAAGGAGCTTGGATCCTTTGACAAGCTCCTGCAGGTCGTCAGGATGAATTCTGCCCTCCTCAACGTCGGCCTCGACAAAGTAGCCAAACCCAACCTGGCCTTGCTTCAGCAATGCGGGCTGAGCGCTTCTGATATTGCTGCTTTCAATATGTACTCCGGCCGGCTGTTAACCTCGAATCCCAAGCATCTCCGTGAGGCCGTGGAGCGAGTGGAGGAGCTAGGCGTGGAACCAAGGACGAGTATGTTCCGCCACGTGCTTGTTTTGATCTTTCTGAAGAGCAAGGAGGCTGTCGCCAGGAGAATACAGCTTCTACAAGAGTTTGGGTTCTCACAGGATGAGGTACGTGAAATCGTGAGGAAAGCGCCTTATGTCCTGGGATTCTCTGATCAGAAGGTTCAGGGAAATGTGGAATTCTTGATGAAGGATGTTAGTCTGGATGTCTCATACATTGCGCAAAGGCCTGTGCTGATGATGTATAGTGTTGAGCGGCGGTTGTTGCCCCGGCATTGGTTGTTCAGGGTTCTAAACGAGAAGGGATTGCTGAAAGCGTATGACTACCATGCCACAGCCTCGATGAGCGAGAAGCGTTTTGTACAAAAGTTTGTGCTTCCTTATAAGGACGTAGTCCCGGGCCTTGCTGATGATTATGCTTCGAAATGTTCTGGAAAGGCAGTAGACTGAGTCGGACTGAGTTTCTTGGCAAGATGAGTGACATGGATGTATTGGAAAAGTTCATATTGCACATCAAGCTAACATTGCCTTAATCAGTTTGGTAACCTTGAAAAATTTGCCATCAGAGATCATATTAACGCATCATTCGGCACCTAAAGTGAGTATGCTGATCTACATGCTTTATAATCAAGTTATATTTTCTATGAAAAAATGCGTGTTCATTCTTCACCACTGATGCCATGGTACCTCCATGCTCTAATTGCAAGTTATGTGGTTGTTATGGAATCATCGGGCTTGGTGCATTGAACTACTAAAGAACACTTATTGATAACGTGGGCTTTCGAGATTTTCAAAAGTTTCGTAGGTAAAACAAAAAGGTCCTGACTAATTGATTCTCTGAAATATGGTTCACTTGTTTTCCTTACAAAATTAGCTTGATGCAGTATTTAAAAGACATTCCCACATCTAAATATGATTCGTAAAATATATAGGGTGAGTATTTTAGATGCTTTGTGGTATTCGCACTGCCCTAGTGCTCCCAACAGATTGCTGTTAACAATGTGGTTCTTTTTGCTGGATCGGCTTGATGTAATGTCTTGTTGTCTGTTGCAACATGTCTACTGGTAGCATAATTTACTATACTAGTCATGGTCTGGATTTGTGGTGCTGGTTCACAAAATCGCAAGCTGTCTTAACATGTTAGTTGTTTCTGTTTGTCGGGATGAGGCATAGAACTCAATCCCTGCATTGTATGCTCGAGTACTTGGTTTTTCACCACGTCAACAAAGCCTGGACCATGAGTGATTGCAATTGTTGGTTTAGCTTCTCGCCAATAGGTTGTTAATGCCCCTAAGCTTTTTTTTTTTTTTTTTTGGAACTGAATGTCCCTGCGTTGAAGAATAACGGAGGCAAAGAGGGTAGCTGGGAATATCCCCTCAGAAGAGCACTGGCAAAGAGCACTGGCAAAAGCTTTCTGAAGTTGGTGACGCGAATTCCATGAAATCATTTACCCTGGGAAAATATATATATCTTCTCGCCCCAGTTATGGTTCTTTTTTGTTTTAAAGGGAGCACGCCCACAAAGGGATATTCTTTACTCCTTTGAGGTCGGTACAAAAGTATTTGCACAAGGTTCTTGATATTAGCAATTCTGTAGTTCTTGTGAACGGAGCAACTTATTTATGTACTTTATACAAATCTTATCATTTTTTTAGAGGAAAATGTAATATTCCGGGACTAGATTTTGGATTATATTACGACCTGTGATCCTCTGGCAAGTGGACTTCTCGTGGTTCTTCCAAAGTCCAAAGTTACGGAGCCCTGAAATGATATGTCTGCGTTTGATTAGTGGATGAACTTTTTATGAAGATGTAAACACATTTTTATTTCAAACTTGACATTCAATTTGGAAGCTCTTTGAAAGACGATATGGTTCACGATAAAGTGATTTTAGTAAGTTTTATATTGCGCATATTTTAATTTTTATATCTTAGCTTATCTTTTTTTTGGGGGGGGGGGGGGGGGGGTTTTTGAATCATAGCTTTCTTTCCTCGTCTTTATTTGTCTTCTGAGTCTGCGTGCGTCGCGTCCTCTCTCACCCGTCAAAACTCGGCGCCGATAGCTGGGCCCGCCTCCTCTCGCACGCCGCCCGCGTGCCCTGCTTCACGGCTCCCTTGCACGCATGTGCTCAGCTCCTTCGATCCACGCCGCCGCCGAATCGCATCATGCTCCCCTTGTCGTGCCCAGCCCCGCCGCCGCACCTCTTGACGCATTGTTCTTGAGCGTCCGCTCAGGCTCAGCAGCGGCGTTCGCGTCGCCAGCTGCTCCCCTCCCCAACCCAGGCACGCACGCACGCCCGCTCGCCTCCCCTCCCCTCACCAACCGTAGACTCCAACCGCTGCGCCGTCACAGCCAGGATCCACGCGCTCGCGGCGGCGGCGGTGAAGTAGGCACAACCCAAGTGCGCGGCGGGGGAGCAAGCACCACCCACGCGCGCGGCGGCTGCAGCTGCTGGAGCAGGCATCAGTCACGCACCATTGGGGACGCAGCGGATCGAGTGAGGCTGCCGCGAGGGGAGCTACAACCCGCCGGGCAACACGCTGCAGTCCTGCAGGTTCCACCCTTCCTTCTTCGTCTGCCGACGCCATGACGACCAGAAGAAGAGGTACCAATTCCCTTCGTCTCTCTCCTTGCTTCTTTGTTGCACGTATCAAATGGAATCAAACCAAGACTGCTGCAGCGCCAAGGACCCCGACGTCCCAGGATGCACAACCAACTTCCACCGCTCCTACGACGATGCCAAAGACTGGATCCTCATCCATCCCCGTATGAGCGCTTTTGTGATTCACCTGATCCCATCCACCGTTTCTTGCTTGCCTCCACTGTAACTAACTACTGCACCCATCACCATGTATGTACTGTCAGTTGTGCAAATAAAGTTCTAAAAACCGTGCTTACCTTGAATCAATAGCAATCAAATAAACTTCAAATTGGAATCCCTGTGTTGGACTTTTAGAAACCTGATGATTGGTTGCATTCAGAGTTCAGAGTATTGTAGAATAGAATATCTGAAACCTGAATGTCTGCATCATGTCAGCACTACAGCAATGTAATTAGTGTATAGATCTTACTTGACCTGTATCAACTGAAAGCATCTACAAATTTGATATATAGATCTTACTTTAACCTTGTTGGGTTAGTGTTTTGTCAATAATTAAATATAATTGTATGTAGCTATCTTGTATATTAGAGAAAAGAAAATAGATATGTTTACTTGACATCTGTTTCGTTTCCTGTACAAGGTTGGGATTTTGGTTCAGCTATCAGATATCAGACAACACAAACAACATTACTTGGCATGTCTGCACAGGCGGTAATCTGCTCCAGGTTACTACTACGGCCGCCATCTGTTATCTAAAGGGCTATATTGAAAGAGCTTATGTCACAAAGAGAGATAAGGCTAGGAGCATCGGTCTGTTAAATAATCACTACGGTAGGTAGCTTCCTCCCCCTTGTTCTATTTGTGGCCTGATTTGGAGCTTGGGTTGGGATTGGTGAGAACTAAATGATGACATTTGGATTGTTCGTGTTGTGATCGAGAAAATTTGGATTTGTGCAATGTAGGGATTTCATTAAACTTATCAGCTGCCTGGTACTTTCCTGGTACTGTTAACTTTTTAACATGTTATTCATTTCTTTTTTTCAAGATAGAGTGAAATGCACCGTGGGTCCTTAAACTATTTGAGGATTCTCATCTAGGTCCATCAACTTTCAGATCGTCCACTTAAGTCCATGAACTATTTAAGTAGGTTCATTTGGGTCTAAAACCCACCAATTCAGATGAAACAACGGACTTGGCGTTTCCGGCATGGACAAAGATCATGTGTTGGTTCATATTTAGAGTAAACCCCTTAAATTTTGTCTTATTCCTATTCAGAAGTCCCTGTCCACACTCGCGGCTCGATGTACCAGCTTAGAGACCATATGACTCGCCATTGATTTATCCCTCTTGGGTGAGCTAGAGTCTAATACGTTTCTTATACCCTAGCTCTTCTCCGTGCGCTCCTCTCTGACCTATTTTCCACGAGTAATCTCTGCCAAACCCATAAAATTTTAAATTTCTCACTGTCATCTTCACCCGAGCCCGTCCTTTCAAAGCTCGCAGCTTGTCGCAAGTTCTGTGTGCATGGGAATGAATGAGATGGGGCTCATGTCGAGGCGGTGCGCTGTAGGGATTGCATGTGCGATTCAGGCGTGCAGAATAGAGATCGCCCTCACACACATCCGGTGTTTGTCAAAGCAATAGTTATCGCCATCAGAAAGTCAAGAGCATGATAGCGAGAATGAGAGAAAGCTCGAGAAGCTGCCTGTAAAATTGTATCATGTTGTCATTGACACGTCAGCATAACTTTTTTTTTTGAAATGACGTCAGCACAACTTAGCTATATGTAGATAGGTATGGACCCAAATGAACACACTTAAATAGATCATATACCCAGATGGACGATTTGAGAGTTGATTTACCTGGATGAGAATCCTTAAATAGTTTAAGGACCCACGGCGCATTTCACTCTTCCAGATAATATGCAGTGCATGAAAAATATAGTCGAGATGCTTATTAACTGTCAGTGTCATCTTTGATTGGTTGGCATCATAGTGCACACTAACCATGAAATTTGTCTTTGTGGAATGTCGAACAACTCTTATTTTTTGAGTTATATTTTGATTAGTGTTTCTACTTATAGATTTTTCCAGTTCTTTTTGAAAGGTTAGCACCAGGTTTAGTTGTCGCTGAGATTTCGATTGTAATCCTCTCTTTTAGCAACATGCCCTGGTTTCTCGCCTGATGCCCAGTCCAACTATTCTGACATCTTTTTGTTTCTGCCATTGATTGGACATCTGTAAAGAATCCCAAACTATGTCGTTTAACATTGCTCTGTTCAGATCATGTAGATCTACTTCCAGCTTTTTATGACACCAGCTGAAATCTTGAAGCTATTTGACACCCTCCATGTCAATACCTTTGTTTTTTTTTATCATCTTAACTGTGGTGAATGATACTGTCACAGGAGTTACCTGCTCTTATGATCGTTTTTTCTTAGCAATATGAAAATGTGGCCAATGGACTCTGAGGATGCTAAACCAATGTTGAAGTGGGTCCAACGCGGAGGTGAAAACCACATCAAGCTCCGCTGCTGCTGAAGAGTCTGATGGGCTCAGGAAATAAGATTACGAAATAATCTAGAAGATGCTGTCAAACCAAAAAAGAAAGAAGAAAAAGGTTGACATGCGCTAGATAAACTGCAGGTCTGTAACATCTAAGCTTGTCAGATGTATCAGTGTTCTTCTGTATTTGTGCTAACTAATGTTTGTGATGCTCTGTAATTTCATAGTATTTTGAATAGTATATATATTGTCTATTACTCTCTCATCAAGTTCTTAATCAAAAAGTTATAAACAAATATAATATGGTTGTACGAGTTTTTTTAAAATATATGAAAATAATATTAAGGGATTTTTTTCTAGCTGCCCGTGGCAACGCACGGGGCCACTTTGCTAGTATTTGTTGAAAACGATAACAGGAGAAGTTTCAAAAAGGAAAACGGTAAAAGGAAAGATCGGATAAGGAGTTGTATAGGGCCGAAACCTTTTAGGCCTGGACGAAGCTATCTTTCCTTTTGGGCCCAGAAAAGGGGAGGAAAAACATTTTCCGCCCGTATTGCTTCGAGCGGCGAAGGACCACGCCGCGCCGCCGTTTATCCTACCGCCGCCGCCGCTGCCGCCGGCGCATTTCCATGGCGCTTCACCGCTTCCGAGCGTACGCCCTCTCTGTGATCCTCCGCTCCCAACCCAGCTTCTGGGCACGACCTTCCTGTCGTCTCCCTCAACCGCCTCCTCTGCTCCGCCGCCACCATCGCGTCCTCCGTTCCCTCCGCTGCCCCTTTGGTCGCCGAGGACTACCTCGTCTCCAGATGCGGCCTCACCCCGGCGCAAGCGCACAAGGCTGCCAAGAGGGTCTCCCACCTCCACTCCCTCTCCAATCCGGACGCCGTTCTCACCTTCCTCGGCGGCACCCTCGGCCTCTCTGCCTCTGACATTGCTAAGGCCGTCGTCATGGACCCCAAAATCCTCTGCTCTGACGTGGAGCGGACCTTGTGTGATGTCCCGTTGCCGGCGATGAGCTAGATCGCGGCGTGAGCGCAAACACAGGGTGCCGTCGCCGAGCAGGACGAACGACAAGCAAGCAGACGCAACACGAAATGTGGCACGCGAGTATTTCTTACTTCATCGACAAGTCAATTCGACACAAGACTTCCAGACATATAGCCGGACTCACGCACGCTTACAAGCTGGACCCACTGGTCAGCCATGAAAGACTTCCCGCTTATGAATACGCCATCTTCTCTTTACGCCTTCACCCCTGTTCCTCCTCTGGTGCGGCCGTAGCACTGCTGGGACTGACACCTCCCCCGCCTCCAGAACTTGCTTGTCCCCAAGCAAGAGCATTCGGATAGCGACTCTTCAGTACATGATAATCTTCCCAAGTAGCTGAATCCGCCATCAGATTACTCCACTTGACTCGCACTTGAGGAATTGCCTGGTTTCCTTTCTTCACTAACCTCCTGTCGATGATCTCTATAGGAGTTAACTCATCAGCAGCCAAGTCAACAACTGGAGGTAGGTCAGAGTAAACAGGAGTATAGTTTGCAGTAAAGGGTTTCAATTGCGAAACGTGAAACACTGGATGGACTTGAGCATCAGCTGGCAATTCCAATCGATAAGCCACTGATCCTATCTTTTCAATGACTTTGTAGGGTCCAAAAAATTTAAAGGCCAATTTGGGACAAGGTCTATTAACCACTGTTTTCTGAGCATAAGGCTGCAACTTGAGAAGAACTTGTTCTCCAACTTGAAAGGATCGATCAGTTCTGTGCTTATCAGCCTGGTTCTTGATCCTATTCTGTGCTGCAGCCAGATGAACCTTGAGAGCTTCAATGTGAACAGCTCTGTCTTTTAGTACTTGTTGTACTAATTGTTCTACCTCTTCTGACACCATAGGTGCAGCAGCAAAAGGAGCTTCATACCCATAAACCACCTTGAATGGGGAGCACCCTAATGAAGTATGGTAAGAAGAGTTATACCAGTATTCAGCCAAAGATAACCAAGACTTCCATTTGTGAGGAGCTGCATTGACTGCACATCTCAAATACATCTCCAAGCACTGATTCACTCTCTCTGACTGTCCATCAGTCTGTGGGTGATAAGAAGTGCTCATAGACAATTTAGTGTCTAGTATCTTAAATAGTTGCTTCCAGAAAGTACTTGTGAATATCCTATCTCGATCAGACACAATAGATTTCGGAAGCCCATGCAGTTTCACCACATTATCCAACATAACTTGAGCAATTTGAGGGGCAGTAAAGGGATGCTTCAAAGGAAAGAAATGAGCATATTTAGAGAATCTATCAACAACTACCAAGATAGAATTGTACCCTTCAGATTTTGGAAGTCCTTCAATAAAGTCCATGGATATATCTTGCCAGACTCCAGCAGGTATAGGTAGAGGTTGTAATAATCCAGCAGGATGGACTCTTTCAGCTTTAGCTTGCTGACAAGTTGCACATTGCTTGACCCAATCCTCCACATCTTGCTTGAGGCCCATCCAATAAAATAATTTCTTCACTCTCTGATAAGTAGCTTGGACCCCAGAATGTCCTCCAATAGCACTATCATGGAGAGCAGAAATAATCTTGGATCACAGTGCAGAATTGTGACCCACCCAAATCCTGCCATCTTTCCTAATGATGCCCTGCTGTAAGGAAAACCCTTTTTCATCTGGGCTATGCACAGCCAATCTGGACAATAATTGTTGGGCATCACCATCAGTCACATAAGAATTAAGCACCTCTTGTACCCAAAGAGGTTTCACCTCAGTGACAGTAGATATGACCATCAAATTGCTTCTTCTAGACAATGCATCAGCAGCTATATTCTCCTTCCCTTTTTTATACACAATTTTGAACTGCAGCCCCATTAGCTTTGTCATAGCTTTCTTCTGAAGATCTGATTGGAGGTGTTGGTCTTCCAGAAAACTGAGGCTCTTATGATCAGTCCTAATAATGAACTCACTCCTCTGCAAATACTGTCTCCACTTCTCAACAGCAAGCATTAGAGCCAAAAATTCCTTTTCATATATAGAGAATTGCTTATGTTTCTCACTTAAAGCTTTACTTAAATAAGCTACAGGTTTATCACACTGCATCAGTACTGCTCCCATCCCCATATCAGAAGCATCAGTCTCCACCACAAAAGGTAAATCAAATCTAGGCAAAGCTAAGACAGGAGTTGTTGTCATGGCATGTTTCAGATTCTGAAATGCCAGTTGAGCTTGATCATTCCACTGGAACTGCTTGGCTTTCAATAATGTAGTGAGAGGTTTAGCAATAGCACCATAATGCTTTACAAACCTTCTGTAATAGCCAGTGAGTCCCAAAAATCCTCTTAACTCAGTGAAAGAAACAGGAGTTGGCCACTGTAACATAGCAGCAGTCTTACTAGGATCAGTGGTAACACCCTCTTCAGAGATTACATGCCCCAAATAGATTAACTCCTTCTGAGCAAGATGACATTTGGACTTTTTAAGATAAAATTGATGTTCTCTCAATTTAGTAAATACTTGTCTGAGATGATCAATATGAGACTCTAGAGTAGGACTATAGACTAATATATCATCAATAAAGACCATCACAAACTTTCTCAGAAAGGGTGCCAAAACAGCATTCATAGCACATTGAAAAGTAGCTGGTGCATTTGTAAGACCGAAGGGCATCACCTTGAATTGATAGTGTCCATGGTGAGTCTTGAAGGCAGTTTTATATTCATCATCCAGTCCCATTCTAATCTGATGATACCCAGCTCTCAGGTCCAGGCTTGCAAAATACTTTGTGCCAGCCAACTCATCAATGATTTCCTCAGCAAGAGGCATAGGAAACCTGTTCTTGATGGTCATAGAGTTAAGTTTCCTATAGTCCACACACATCCTCCAGGAACCATCCTTTTTTTGGACCAATAAAACAGGAGATGCAAAAGGGCTAACACTGGGCACAATTAACCCATTCTGCAACATCTCAGTAATTTGTCGTTCAATCTCTGTCTTATGCAAAGGAGAATACTTATAAGGCCTTGAGTTGACAGGAACAGAACCAGGAATTAGTGGGATAGAATGATCATATACCCTCTGTGGAGGTAGATCTTTAGGCACTTCAAAGATGTCAGCAAATTCTGCCACTAACTCAGACACTTGCTGCTCTTGTTTCTCTTGGATGTCAGGCTGTATTTCTTCCACAATGGCTAATGCCCACACTTCATTGCCCTTTAACCATTTTTCTAACTGCATAACAGAGATCTCCGGAATTTCATTTTGAATAGAAGAAACAACACCCTTCAGTGTAATATTTTGCCTTGGTGAGAAAATGAAATGGTCTTCTGCTCCCAATGACATTGCATAGGACTGTTCTGTTTGAGCCATTCATAACCCAAAATAGCATCATATGCTCCCAGATCCAAGACACGCATGTCAGTCTTGAATGTATGTCCATTGCACCACCACTCCACTTGAGGCACATACAAACTAGAAACCATCATATTGCCATTGGCTACCTTAACTTGAACAGGTCTACAAGGTTTTGTTTGTAACCCAGCCTTGGTAACAAATGCAGAACTGATAAAGTTAGCAGAACTTCCTGAGTCTACTAAAATTAACAGTATTTGATTCTTGACTAGAGCTCTTAGCCTCATACTGTCACCATTGTCAGTACCAGAAATAGCATTCGAAGAGATATGATATGCTTCCATTCCATCAGAATCTTCCCCAGCCAATTGCTCTAGCACCTCATCAGATAACACCATGGATAGATCTTCAGTAGTCAAAGCATTCAGACTAGCTTGGGCTCTTTTTGGGCACACAGCAGCATGATTACCATCAAACTTGTCTCCACATGCATAACATAGCTTGTGTAATCGCCTGTAATCCCTGACCATCCTTTCCTTAGTTAGATCAGTAGTGTGGGAGCTCCCTGCTGTATCATTCTTGGTCACAGCACTTGATTGCTTGTTACTGGCAGTGTTCTTGTGCCCTTTGAACTTACCAGAATCTTGCACTTCCTGCTGAATCTGTGCCAAAAGCACTGCTCTATCGACAGTAGTAGGCATTTGGGACTTAACAGGACCTCTGATATCATTTTTCAGACCTTTGATAAACTGAGTAACATACAAAGTTTCATCCAACTCAGCATTGTGCATAGCAGTAGAGTATCTAGCCTGATCAAACTCTGCAATGTACTCCTCTACCGTGCCTGTCTGCCTGATATTCAGAAGATCACTCATAGACTTGCTGTATTCATAGACACCAAACTTTGCAATCACAGCTTCAGAAAATTTTTCCCATGTACCAAGCCCCTTTTTCACTTTGTACACTTGCAACCATTTTGCTGCATTACCTTCCATGTGCATCGATGCTACCGTGACCCACATTAGCTCATCAACATCACAAATAGCAAAATAATCAATGCACTTGTCGAGCCATATAGTTGGATTTTCTCCCGTGAACTTTGGAAACGATAGCTTGGGAAGATGCTTCTTACCACCACCTTCATCTCGCCGGCGTCGATGGTGACCATCCGTCGAACGCTCTGGCGACATGTGTGATCTGGCCTTACTGAATCGATCGCGTCGTCTTGGGGAAGGTCGATCCCGATCTGAATCAACATCAGAGAACTTGTCCATATCCTCCGCCATGCGCTCCAGCCGAAGCGCAGAGACTGACCTTCCCGCTCCTGCATCTGCCTCTGAAGCACAGCGCGCTCCTTCTCGGCGCGATCCGCCATCACCCTCGACTCTTCTGCTTGCTTCAGAAGCTTCGATTGAACCAACTCCACCTCGGACATCTTGTCACACAACTTCTCCAGCGTGCCCATCATCTTGGCCCAGCGCTCCGCTTCCTTCTTCTCCGCATCCGCCATCGCCCCCAACACGAAGTTTGTCTGAACGGACGGCTTCGTCTTCTTGGGTGGAGCCGTGGCGATTGCCCTCAAGCCGAACCAACCGTGAACGTATTTACAGGAAGTCGAGCTCCACGATCTCAATCGTCTCGCTCAACCTCAACCAACCGTCGCCGGAATTTTACAGCTCCAGGCCGAAGGAATTTCGCAATCGACCAACAACTTTCCCCAAACACCCCGCCGAGAATCGATAGGCTCTGGATACCAACTGTGATGACCCGTTGCCGGCGACGAGCTAGATCGCGGCGTGAGCGCAAACACAGGGTGCCGTCGCCGAGCAGGACGAACGACAAGCAAGCAGACGCAACACGAAATGTGGCACGCGAGTATTTTTCTTACTTCATCGACAAGTCAATTCGACACAAGACTTCCAGACATATAGCCGGACTCACGCACGCTTACAAGCTGGACCCACTGGTCAGCCATGAAAGACTTCCCGCTTATGAATACGCCATCTTCTCTTTACGCCTTCACCCCTGTTCCTCCTCTGGTGCGGCCGTAGCACTGCTGGGACTGACACCTTGGCGCCCCGCATCCCGGATCTTTCTGATCTCGGCCTGTCCCTTGACGAGATCGCGCGCCTGCTCCCCCTCGTACCCATCTCCTTCCGCAACCGGTTCCTTCGCCGCAATCTCGAGTTCTGGCTCAAGGAGCTCGGATCCTTTGACAAGATCTTGCAGGTCGTCAGGGTGAATTCTTGTCTCCTCTCCGTCGACCTCGACAAGGTGGCCAAACCCAACATGGCCCTTCTTCGGCAATGCGGGTTGAATGCTTTAGATTTACTCACTTCCAATATTTACTCACCGCGGCTGTTCACCAAGAATCCGAAGCATCTCCGGGAAGCCGTGGAGCAAGTGGAGGAGCTAGGCGTGCAACGAGGGACACGGATGTTCCCCCGCGTGCTTGTGTCGATTTCTTTGACGAGCAAGGAGGCTTATGCGAGGAGAGTACAGCTTCTACAGAAGTTTGGGTTCTCACAGGATGATGTACGGGAAATTATCAGGAAGGCACCTGGTGTCCTGGGCTTCTCTGATCAGAAGGTTCAGGGAAATATGGATTTCTTGATGAAGGATGGAGGTCTGGATGCGCCGTACATCGCGCAAAGGCCAGCACTGATCACTTGCAGTGTTGAGCGGCGGCTATTGCCTCGGCATTGCTTGCTCAAGGTTCTTAGGGAGAAGGATTTGCTGAGCGTTGAGTATAGCTACTATGTCACAGCCAAGATGGCTGAGAGGGATTTTCTGCAGAAGTTTGTGCTTCCGTACAAGGACGTTTTTGCAGGCCTCGCTGATGATTATGCCTCGAAATGTTCTGTGAAGGCCGCAGACAGAGTTGCTTTGCAACAAGGGTGACATGGATGTAAAGTTCATATCGTACAACAGGGGGAAAAAAACCCGCTAAGGTTTGTCATTGCCTTATTCAGTCTTGTGATCTTGACAAATTGCCATCACTGATAGTATTGATTTGTCATTTGGTCCTAAAATGGTTATGCCACAAACTGAGTGTGACGGCAAGCTATCTGGTTGCCTCTTTTTTTTTTTTTTTTTTTTGAGCTTGGTGCCTTGTAACAAAGAATAGTTAACGAGCACATGTTTTGGAGATCTATTTTCAAAAATTATGTAGGTTAAACAAGATGCCTTATGGTATTCACATTGCGTTATTGCTCCCAACAGATTACTGTTAACTACGTGTGATATTTTTTTTGGATCGGCTAGGTGTATTGTCTGGTTGTTTCTTGGAACATGTCTAAATGGTAACAGAATTTACCACAAGTAGTCATGGTCTGGATTTGTGGTGCTGGATCACAAAATCAGAAGCTGTCATAACATAGGAGTTGCTTCTGATTTTCTTATATTCTGGCATTACTTGTTTTTTCATCCACGTCAACGAAACGTAGACTGTGAGTGTGTTCTGTGATATTGCTACTGCTGGTTTCACTATTCGCCAATGAACGATCTGATTGATTGGCACTCTTGCTAGTAGTTCATCCAATAAGAAATTGAATGACAACCTTTTTTTGCCAAGAATGTTTCTGTTTAAGTGTTGAACATATTAGAGTAAAGTCGATGAGGCCGTGGAGCAAGTGGAGGAGCTAGGCGTGAAACGAGGGACATGGCCGTACACTTGTTTTGATCTGTTTGAGGAGCTAGGATGCTATCGCCTGTAGAATGCTGCTTCTACAGACTTTTGGGTTGTCACAGGACGATGTACGGGGAATTGAGCGGAAGGCGCCTCCTGTCCTGTTCTCGTCTGATCAGAAGGTTCAGGGAAATGTCGATTTCTTGATGAAGGATGTTGTTCCGGATGTGACATACATTGTGTGGAGGCCTGTGCTGCTATTTTATAACGTTGAGCTGCAGTTGTTGCCCCGTCACTGGTTGCTCAAGGTTCTAAAGGAGAAGGGATTGCTGATGTTTGAGTTTGGCTACTCTGCCACAGCCTTGATGAGAAGCTTTTCTTATAAAAGTTTGTGCTTCCTTATAGTAAGGGCTTAATCCTGGCCTTGCTTAGAGGTATGCTTCAGAATGTTCTGGGTGGGCAGTAGACAGTTTCTTGACAAGATTAGTGATATGAATGTATTGGAAAAGTTCATATTGGACAGCTTCTTGACAAGATTAGTGATATGAATGTATTGGAAAAGTTCATGTTGGGCTAAGGTTTGTCATTGCCTTATTCAGGTAGCCTTGACAAATTTGCCATCACAGAACATATCGATTCAGGCCAAGGTTCCTAAAGTGATTATACTGTGTTGCCTACATGCTTTATAGTCAGGGTATGTGGTTGCCATGGGGTCATTACCTAAAATGGGTGTGTATTAATCACCACTGATGCCATGTTACCTGCATGCTCAAAAAGGCAAGTTATGTAGTTGCATGGGGTCATCAGGCTTGGTGCATTGAACTAATAAAAATATTCATTGATCACATAGTTTTGAGATTTTTAAAATTGCTGTATGTAGGTAATACAAAAATGCCTAGAGTGATGAATTCTTAAATATGATTCGATTGTCCATTGCTAGTTCCTAACAAGATCAGCTTGATGCTGTGTTTATAAGATTGGCTTGTATGATTTGCAAAATATGGGTAAACATTTTAGATGCTTTGTCGTGTTGGCACTTCGCTATCCTAACAGATTGCTGTTATCAATGGGTGACATTTTGTTGTATTGGCTTGATGTAGTGTCTGATCGTCCTGCAAGATGTCTAATGGTAACATAATTTACTACAGTAGTCATATCTCGTAAAATGTTAGTTGTTTCTGATTTTCCGGATGAGGAGTATAGCCCAATCCAAGCACTGGTAGTACTTAGTTTTTCCTCTACGTCAAGGAAGCCTTGACTGTGTGTACTTAGTTTTTCGATAAGTCTATCGCGCACACGCACGTTGCGTCCGTGTGCGGCCCGGCCCACGCGCGCGGGCGGCGGAGCGCGGTGAGAGCTACTTGTTATGTACATCTGCTCGTTTGTCTATTATGGCAGTTCTATGGAACCCTGAAATGGTTGCGCTGGATTGGCCAAGCTACGGCCGTTTGTAATGATGTAAACACTTTTTTTTCAAACTTAAACACTCAAATTTAAAGCCATTTGAAAGAAGATATAGTCAAGTTCTATATTTTCATATTAGTTTTCATATCTTAAGCTGACAGTTTAAAAATTTCTACGTGCACCATTTAGTTTGATATCACCAATTAGACTGTTCGAAAGGCAGGATTAGGAGTTTTTAGGGCGCCCGTCGCTTCTGCCTTGGGCGGACGGAAGCCAAGCGTAGCCAACCCCAACAACCTAGTGTAGGAGAAAAAAAAAGTTCCTATGTCTGTCAATGACAGACATAGGACTGTCAACTCTTTAACTCTTAAATTGTAGATACATCTCTTGGTCTGCCAGTGCCATTCATATTGCTGGTGTTCTTAGGAGACTTGTTGTTTGAATTTCATCAAATTTGGCCAAACCTTAGATTGAAAAGTATCAAAATTTGAAAAAAGATCAAAGTTCAGAGAAGTTAACTTCTAATCTTCTCAGACAGATTGCTACAAATTCATCAAGATATAATTTTCAAGTTCCTTCAAGTTTGATGGAATATTCATTCCAAAATATCTCATAATTTGGTTTGGTCGGCATATGGACGCCTCATGTCAAGGCATGGGCAAACATGCATGTTCCTAAAAGTAGGGGCAATTAAGAGGGTCGTAGTCTTCCCGTGCTCTAGCTCCACCGCCGCTCCGGCGACTGTCGGACCTAGGCTCTGGGACTCCTTTGTGCCTTCGCATCCGCGGCGAGGTGCACGTCTTCTCCACTACCTCTTCTCCATTTTCTTCCTCAAGCTCCGCCTCTTCCTTTCCCAAGTGTTGCGGCTCGGGATGACCAAGGGGCGAACCTAGCTTCGCTGCCCATCCTTGGCTTGCGACGGCGTGGGGGAGGTGAGAGGGCGGCTGGGCTGCCGGATTTGTGGAAGGGGAGTGGTCTTCTTTGCTGCAGCAGGAGATTCGAAGCAGCATTCTTGCTCTGCATCTATGGAGGTGGACAGAGCAAATTCTAGCTCCAATGTTACGGAGCTAATGGGGCGCCTCAAACTGACAGCGGAGGAGAGTGACGCGCTGTCAGTTGACGACGTCTCTCTGGAGGGATTAGCGACATCAGACCTGGCCATCATTGGTAAGGTTTTGTCGCCCCATGCTCTTAGCATCCAAACAATTATGTCAGCTCTCAGACCGCAATGGGGAAATCCAAGAGGCCTGGATTTCAAATCAGTGGGGGAAAACATCTTTATTGCGGAATTTAGCTCTAGACAAGACTGGGAGCGGGTTCTGGATGGTTCCCCATGGGCTGTTGGCAACAAAGCCGTACTGGTTCAGCAGTTCGATCCAAACCTGAGACCTTCAGAGGTAACATTTGACAAAATGGCTGTTTGGATCAGGATACTGGATCTTCCTTTTGGGCTAATGAACAATAAATGGGGCTGGGAATTAGCTAAAAAGGTTGGATCAGTGATGAAACTAGAAGTGGACTCGCAAGGGAGGGCTTGGGGGCCTTATCTAAGAGCTAAAGTGCAAATCGACCTTGCCAAGCCATTACTGCGTTGTGTCACAATTTTTTCTGAAAAGAGGCAAACAACTGAGAAATTCTATGTTAAATACGAGAAGCTCCCAAATTATTGCTACTCCTGCGGGCTTATTGGGCATTCATCTGTTATATGCCCAGCACCTGCAGAGAGAGATGAAGAGGGCTTCTTGCCGTATGGGAAGGATTTGAGAGCATCAGATGATAACAAACAAAAGAAAGGTTCTGAAGAGAAGCACTCAATTTCTGCAGGCAGTAGTTTTAACTCTGGTGGGCAGAGGGGATCATGTGATGGTAAACAGGATGCAAAGGGGCTGGACAACCAAGGTAACTTGAGTGGACCGTCAAGGTCTGGTGGTAGAGAGACTGGTAACCAGGAGAAAGAGGCAATCTCACCAGTGAAGAGGCAGGTCGGGAAAGGAAAAAAGGAGGGTGACAAAGAAATGGGGAAGTCAGGCAAAGAATTAGTTCAGAGCTTGCCGAAGAACCAAGGTGTCAAACGCAAGCAGACAAGAATCTCACGCCCACAGACTAATAATGCAGACCAGGGTGGGCAGAGGGAGAATGAACAGAATGCAATGGCCTTAATTGTTGCAAGTCCACCAGTAATGCAGTTTTCTTCGGACCATCAGTCACTTGTTGATTTCGAACTAGATGAGAAGCTTGAAGATATAAGTAGGAAAATGAAGAAAACCAAGGTACCCAATGATGATATATCGGCGGCGGCTGCAATGCAGCCCCGCCGGGAGCCATGAATCTTTTAAGTTGGAACTGTCGAGGCTTGGGGCGGGACTCGACAGTTGGAGAGCTTCGCTGGCTAGTGAAGCATTACCGTCCCTCCCTCCTGTTCTTATCTGAAACAAAAATGAGGGAAGAAAGAGCGAGACGTTTCATGTGGTCTCTTGGTTACAATGGTTTTTTGGGGGTCAATTGTGAAGGTAGAAGCGGGGGATTGGCTCTCTTCTGGTCGACAGACACATGTGTTTGCCTGGAGTCTTTGTGCAAATATTTTATCAATGTGAAAATCAAGGAAGAATCAGGCTTAATTTGGCGGGCAACATTTGTGTATGGAGAGCCAAGAACTGAGTTGAGGCACATCTTTTGGAACCGCCTGCGTTTCCTCAAAGCCCAATGGGCTGGACCGTGGGTGTGTCTAGGAGATTTTAATGAAGTGCTATATGTCGATGAACACTTGGGAGCTTGTGCTAGAGGAGAATCACAAATGCGCCAGTTCCGTGAATGCATGGAGGATTGCCAACTTGCTGACTTGGGTTTCTGTGGGCCTAAGTACACTTGGAACAACAGACAACAAGGGCAAGATAATATTCGAGTCAGGCTGGATAGAGGGGTGGCTAACGAACCTTTTATACAGCTTTTTGAGGATATTCAAGTTGAAAATATAATCACAACATCCTCTGATCATTATGCTGTGTTGCTAACGCTTGCAAAAGCAGGGCAAAGAAGGAATGAGGAAAGCTTCAACTATAATTTTAAATATGAAGCAGCATGGTGCAGAGCAGCTGATTACAAAGACACAGTTGAGAGATTATGGGCGGATGGTACAGAGGGGTCGAGAGATTTGCAAACAACATGGAGCAAGTTGAATGGTATGGCAAATTCTCTAGCAGCCTGGAGTCGTGAATCTTTTGGGGCCCCCCGTAAAGAGATCAGGAAGCTTGAAAAGAGGTTGTCGTGGCTCAGGATCCATAGCACCACAGGGATTTATTCTCAAGAGGAGAAGGAAATCGAACGCAGACTATGTGAGCTGTTCGAAAGGGAAGAGATCATGGCTCGACAACGATCTCGGGTGGACTGGTTACAAGCGGGGGATCGAAATACATCTTTTTTCCAGGCACGGGCCTCAGCTAGGAAAAGAACAAACAAAATAAAATATCTTTTAAAGGAAGATGGCAGCAGATGTGAAGACCAATCAGAGATTAAAAGGATGGCAAGGTCCTTCTACAATGACTTGTTCTCTTCAGAGCCCCATGATGATGTAAATAAGGTGCTGGACGCAGTTCCGGTTCGTATTGATCAGGCTACAAATGAAGAACTTTGTAGACCATATACCAATGAAGAAATCAAGAAAGCACTCTTTCAGATGGGTCCAACGAAAGCTCCTGGCCCAGACGGTTTTCCAGCTATGTTCTACCAAATGCACTGGGCAATCTTAGAGAATGATATATGTAATGCAATCAGGAGCTTTTTAAGAGGGGATCAAATTCCTGAGGGTCTATGCGACACAGTAGTTGTTCTCATTCCCAAGGTTTCAAAGCCAGAGAAGTTATCTAATTTCCGCCCAATTAGCCTCTGTAATGTTCTATATAAGATTGCCTCTAAAGTATTGGCAAACAGATTGAAAGGTGTGCTGCCTAGCATTATTGCAGAGGAGCAAAGCGCATTTGTACCGGGAAGGCTGATAACGGACAACGTTCTTATTGCCTATGAGTGCATGCATACTATCAGAAGGCAACATGCGAAGAACCCATTTTTTGCGCTGAAGATAGATATGATGAAGGCATATGATAGAGTTGAGTGGAGCTATTTGGAGGGGGTCCTTGAAAAACTGGGGTTCGATCGGACTTGGATAAACACCGTCTTGCGATGTGTGACCTCGGTCCGATATTCAGTTAAAGTAAATGAGGAGCTTTCCGAACCTTTTGTTCCTTCGAGAGGATTAAGACAAAGGGATCCCATAAGCCCATATTTATTTCTCCTATGTGCATAGGGTCTGTCATGCTTATTGAAAAAAGAAGAACACTCAGGCAATCTAAAAGGGGTGAGAAATGGCATCTTAGGACCAGCTATCTCGCATTTACTTTTTGCTGATGATAGTGTTTTCTTTACTAGAACTGATGCAAAATGTATTAACAGTTTGAAATCTGTGTTACAGACCTACAGCAAGGGATCAGGACAAAGAATAAATCTTCAAAAGTCTACTCTGTTTCTTGGCTCTCACTGCCCAGATCATATCAAGCAAAAGGTGATGGACTCCCTAGAGGTATACAATGAAGCTTCCCACTCAAATTATCTTGGTATGCCAACATATGTTGGCCAATCAAGAACCTCAGCTTTTAATTTTATTTCGGAAAGTGTTTGGAAAAGAGTCCAAGGGTGGAATGATAGACCCATGTCAAGGGCTGGCAAAGAAACAATGCTAAAATCTGTAGCTCAAGCTATTCCCACCTATGTAATGAGCTGCTTTCAGCTTCCAGATAACATTTGTGATAAGATAAAAGCTACTATTTCCAATCATTGGTGGGGTTTCGAAGGGGGAAAAAAGAAAATGCACTGGAAATCTTGGGACTGGTTAACAACTCCAAAGTTTATGGGGGGTATGGGTTTTAGAGATATGAAATTATTTAACCAAGCTATGTTGGCTCGACAGGGTTGGAGATTGATTCTGGAACCAGATTCTTTATGTGCAAAAGTTTTGAAAGGAAGGTACTATCCAGGAGGCTCCTTTTTGGACTCTGGTATAACCAGGTCATGTTCTTTCACTTGGCGGAGCCTGATGTTTGGCAAGAAGCTGCTACAGCAAGGTATTGTATGGAGGGTTGGAGATGGGGAAAGTGTGAGAATCACTAGAGATAAGTGGGTTCCGGATGCTCCATGCCACCCAATAAGACCCACTGTTTATATACCAGATGATTTAAGAGTGAGTGCCTTGATTGACAAAAGCTCAGGACAATGGAACAAAGAATTAATTTCTGCATGTTTTTCTCCTGCAGATGTGGATAGAATTTTGAACATTCCATTGAGCGGCAATAAGATCTCAGATTGTGTTTCATGGCCTGCGACCAAGACAGGGTCTTTCACGGTAAAATCAGCATATATTATGGCAAAATGCGAAAAAGTGCACCTGAAAACTAGTGCTATCGGAAAAGGTGAAACATCAAACCAAGACCAAACTGCAAAAGATTGGAAGAAGTTGTGGAGCATTAAAGCACCTCCCAAGATGCTTATAGTCTTGTGGAGATTTGCGCATGACTGTCTTCCTACAGGCTTAAAATTGAAGAGCAGAAACATTCCAGCACCAGATGTTTGTTGCCATTGTGGTAGAGAAGAGAACCTGCATCATTCTTTTATAGGCTGTCATTATGTGGCTGAAATATGGAAGGAATTAAAGAAAAGAAGTGGTTTTAAGATCAAGCAGAACTGGACTGGGTCGGCAAGAAATTGGCTATTTGACATGTTGTTTAGGTGCACAAAAAGAGAAACCACAATTCTAGCTATCTCATTTTGGCATATTTGGGAAGCTAGAAATGCAGTTCGAAATGGAGAAACTGAAATACATCCATGGTGTGTGGTGGAGAAAATTCTTGCATATGTGGAAATGGTGATGCTGCACTGTTATCAGCCCGTTACTTCCAACAGGTGTGAATCCACTAAGCCAATCATATGGAGTCCACCACCGGAGGGATGGGTAATGGTCAATGTGGATGCAGCGATTTTTCAAGGAGCAAACCGTATGGGCCTGGGTTTGGTGATCCGAGATCATAGAGGAGACTTCTTGGCGGCAGCCCGACAGGGGATTGATAAGATCACAAACCCGGAGTTGGCGGAGGCGATTGCTTTCAGGCATGCAATCCACTTCGCCATGCAGCTTCCGTACAACCAGGTGATAGTGGCTTCTGATTGT
Organism: Eragrostis nindensis; assembly: GCA_012490785.1. NCBI lineage: Eukaryota > Viridiplantae > Streptophyta > Magnoliopsida > Poales > Poaceae > Eragrostis > Eragrostis nindensis. The sequence continues at coordinate 232,580 of JAAXCT010000887.1, forward strand.
CTCTCGCTTATTAACAAACTACGCTCAAGAACGGTGGATCGCTCTCATACGGGGATTATCATCGAAGATATTAAACAGACAAAGAGAGTCTCCTCTGTTGTGTTATCTTTTATTCATGTCAGTAGAAATGGTAATGAGGTAGCTCATGCTTTGGCTAAGACAGCCGATCATTTGTATGAGTCAGTTTGGTATGATGTACCACCTGAATGTATTTTGTTAAAACTCTGTAATGACCGGCATTAACTAATGGAGCTACCTGTTACCTTTCAAAAAAAAAGTACGGGCAATTTTGCAAGGGCATTTATGTCATTTACCAATGGATTTAACACCATTCACTCCTAACAAACATGGCAACTTAAAGTTTCAAATTGGAAAACAGGTCAAACTTGTATATATTTTGATTCTTTTGAAAGAAGAGAGGACAAATTCATAACTGCAACACAAATCAAGGACAAAATGCAATTGCCCTCAATAAGGTAGTACTTGAGATACGAATAACTTGTTATGTGCATTATCCAAACTTGCAATTGCAGGATAGATGCTCTAAAGTTGAGTTTGGTTAATTCTAGAGTAAAATAGAATCTTGCCTATTTTTTTTAAAAAAAGTCTAGACAAATTGTTAGACTTTCTTCTCTTTGTATAATAGTGCGGTTCTTCTACCCTCATGTTCTGGAGCCCTAAAATGATATAAACACATTCTTTATAATAGTTGTAAACTTATTTGTTTTTCAAGAGATTAATATTCCCATTGAAAGCCATTTGAAGAATATTTGGTTCATGATAAAGTGATCTCATTGAGGTTTATATTGCATGCATTTTACTTTCATATCTGAAGACGATTAAAATATTTTCACTTCAGTAACTGAAATTGGCGTCACAAATTTGTACATTCATGATTTATAGTTTCATTATTGACTCTGATCTTAGATACAGAAAAGTAATTGTTCCTTTTGTTTCTGAGGGGAGAAAGAATTTTTTTCTTTTGAACCTGGGAGAAAGTAATGCTCATGGTGTGTTGAAAAAAAAAGAGAAAGAAATATAGGATTAGTCGATTTTTGGGACGAAACCTTTTATTAGTTACTTCCCTCCGTTTTTGTTTAACTGTCAGCCAAGTTCACTTTATTTTGTTTGAGAATACTTGTCACTAGGGAGTCTGCAGTGCTAAAATTCCCATTTTGCCCTTTGTGGGCCCAGCAGAAGTATGTTGGGAAAATTCCAGAGATGCAGTGCCCGCATGCGCCGGAGCTCTGAAAAATCCGCTCTTTGAATCTCAGAAAATGAATCTCTCTCTTCCCTCACTCCATCCGCACGGAGCGTGCAAGTGCCTGGGCGCGCGGTTGCAGCGGGTGGCGCTGGGATTCGATCCATGGCCGTCCTCGCCATGGTTGCGTTTCAATCGAGCTCCTGGCGGCTCATCTCCTGCATGCCCACAACCCATTCTTCTTGCGGCGCCGCTGCCGCCTGCAATTAGCCGAAGGAACCGAAGCGGAGGGTGAGGCCCGTACCTAGGAGCAGCCGGTGAACATGCCTGTGGAGGGAAGCCCGGTGGCGCTTGAAGCGGACTGGTTCACGACAACATCAAGGACCAGTGCTATCCGTGCTATTGAAGCAGAAGGGATTGCTTAGAACGCAGCTTTATGTGTCCGAGACTCCATCGCCGGCCAGTTAGTGCGGATAATGTGTTTGACATAATGTGCATGTTGGTGTATTCTTATCAAGGGATTGCAGGTGCAAATAGCCCAAAGATGAGATGATGCACGTAACTGGATTTGCAACCTGAAGGTTCTTTCATGCATTGAGATAACCAGTCACTACAAATTATGAACCTAAAAAGCTAAGTTTACAAACCATAAAGACCATTCCATTAGTAGGTACAGTCAGTACATATGTACATGGAGCAAAAGCAGGCAGAGTTATCTACCTTAATTCTTGCAAAAGGGATAGACTCTATACATTATGGAGCAAACAGAGCTCTCCATATAGATTGCACCAAAAGTGAGAGACTCTGTATATATGTACACGGAGCAGAGTTCTTTTAAGGATGGTGTAGCAAAAGTGCACTTGAGTCTTGGGACACTCCTATAAGCAAAATACTTAAACGGCAATATCGGTCACCGAAATATGCGTCCTCTTGATTTGCTCAAACATCGATCAGCCTGCATACCTCCTGAACCAAATTGAAGTCACACTTGATTTGCGCCGGAAGCTTGTCATCTTTTTCTAATGAAGCCTTGTTAATATGTATCATCTTGTAGTTGTTGCCTCCCCCTACTTTCATTGCTTGTATCATAGCAAGTTGCAGTGATGAAAATATCCGATTTGACACTGTTGGATCATAATCCTGAAACGCTTTCTGAACAGCGGCAACCAGTTCTGGTAATGATCTAGGAGCCTCCTTATACTGAATGGACTGAATGGAGGAAAAAAAATCCAAGATCAAGGATATTGAAGTGCGGCGAATTTGATGGTTGGCAAATTAGCTTGATATTGAATCCCTCTTGTGTTGCTGCTTCACAAAATTCAGGGTCATCAGGTTTGATGTGAGGTGTTGCGTTGTCTTGTTGGATGAATATTGGTTTTCCAACATCTTCAGTTGGCCATTTTTCTCGAACTGCAGGAAGAACCTTCTCTATAATATAGGAACGCATCACATCCTTTGTAACTGATGTCATTGCTTTCATTTCCATGGTGCCAGCTTTCTGATTTTTACTTGTCCTTTTAGCAGGTTCAAATGTAACAAATGGAAAGCACCCTATTTTCCCATCAAAAGTGCAATTTCCTTCTTTGTCCATCCTTGGGCGACCAATAGCACACAGGAACATTACCTTGGAATAAAACTTTTGTTCTTGCATGTCCGATAAGGCTCCTCTTCCTGCGGAACAATGTAATATCTCCCTGTCTTCTTTGTCAGAAAAAACCATTTTTCATCTATAAAAATAGTGTCATAGAAATCCTTGAACATTGGGTCTGTTTCAATGCTTCTAGGATCAAGCATGGAAATGCACCAGCGCAGTCTTTCTTTCTTGTTCTCATCCTTTAATAACGGCTTTATGTTGTTTGAGTGCCGTTTTATCAAACCTTCCTTCTTGAGTGTCCAAAGTTTATATTTACTAATCCTCAGTTCCTCTGCCAAATCATGCAGCGTGGTCCTCTTTGACAAAGCAATGCCAGGCACCCTACTTAAGTCAACATTAAGTTTCTTACGACCACAACTAGCTCGCTTCTTACAGACATCAATCCCAGCTCCATGTTTCAGACAATTTCGTCCTTGTTGCCATATCCGCCAAGCTGTTCGACTACTAACTGAAAATGATGCAGCAACCTCGTCAACAATTTCCCGTGTCAGCCGCCCATTAGTGCTTCTCCAAACCAGAGCTTCAAACAATTGCTTCCGCTTATCATTTGGGAGTTCCTTCTTGCACTTGTACCGAATACCGTGCCCTGAATTGATACATCCAAAATAGTACTTAGAAACAGGGGAAACAAATGTTTGGAGTGCAGCAGGAATAACAATTCATAAACGTGGATTCACGTATCAAGTGAGCAGATAGAAACAATTCTAAATGGACTTCATGAGAATGGACATATTGTTCTCCAAATCGCAGTACAGCTAGAAAAAAATGTGTGCTCAAGATAGACCGAAAATCATCAGGAATGTGTAGCAACCCACACAGGCCACTGCAGTGGCGGAATACCTCCTGTGCTTCGCCACTAAAGTAATGGTGCCGGCGTAGGCGCTCCCGCCGTGCCGTTCATGCTTGTATAGAAATCAAGAAGGAAGCATACCGTTTGCAAGTGATCTCCTGGATTGGGATCAACTTCCATCAATTCTTGTTGTGGAGGAACGTTCAGATCAAACCCTCCTCCAGTGTAATACTCTTCGGGAAAGGCATTCAAATCGAGCACGGCTGTATGAGGAGCGAGTGAGAGATTCAAATTGCATGCTTGTTCAGCATAGTGCTCAGCTGGGTAAGCATTCAAGTCGAAGAGAGCATTACGTTTGAGCAGAGGAGAGGGAATGCATTGGCTTATGTTTCATGAGAGGAGAGGGAAGGCGTTGGCTTCTGGAGGAAATGAATGGACGGGAGCGGTTGACTAGTTCGAGCTGAGCCCGCCACTGCGTTTCAAATTTTGAACTATAGTTCCAGAATAGTCGGCTGCTTGCTCACGTGTACACATATGCAACCAGGGGCATTTTCGTCATTTAGAAAGAAACATCTGACTACCTTGGTATGCGTGCCGTGGTCAATGCTGTCAAGTAAACAAAAACGGAGGGAAGTACAGCTTACGAAGAAACAAATTTTGCTTTTACCGGCCGGGAGTGGGGCTCGAAGGAAAGACCGTGCCGCTGTTTACCCTACCGCAGCCGCCGCCGCCGCCGCCGCCGCGTTTCCATGGCGCTCCACCGCTCCCGAGTGTGCGCCCTATCGCTGATCCTCCGCACCCAACAAAGCTTGTCGGCCTCGCACGCCTCTCCCGTCGCCTCTCTCCACCGCCTCCTCTGCTCAGCCGCCGCCGCCGCCACCGCGACCTCCGCTTCTTCGCCGCGCTCCTTCGCCGTCGAGGATTACCTCGTCTCCAGATGCGGCGTCACCCGCGCTCAGGCGCTGAAGGCCGCCAAGAAGATACCCCACCTGAGCTCTCGCTCCAAGCCGGACGCCGTGCTCGCCTTCCTCGGCGGCACCCTCGGGGTCCCAGCCGGCGATATCCCCTCCGCCGTTGCCATGGACCCGAGGTTCCTCGCCGCCGACGTGGAGCGGACCATGGTGCCCCGCATCGCAGAACTTTCCAATCTTGGCCTGTCGCGGGACGAGATCGCGCGCCTCATCCCCCTCGCACCCTGCTTCTTCCATAGCAGGTTCCTCAGCCGCAACCTGGAGTTTTGGCTCAACGAGCTGGGATCCTTCGACAAACTCCTGCAGGCACTCAGGATGAATTCCAGCATGCTCGCCGTCGACCTCGACAAGATGGCCAAACCCAACATGGCCTTCCTTCGGCAGTGCGGGTTGAATGCTTCAGATTTACTCGCTTCCAGTATTTACTCACCCCGGCTGTTCACCATGAATCCGGAGCATCTCCGGGAGGCCGTGGAGCGAGTGGAGGAGCTAGGCGTGGAACGAGGGGCGCGGTTGTTCCCCCGCACGCTCGTTTTGATCTGTTTGAAGAGCAAGGAGGCTGTCGCCAGTAGAATGCTGCTTCTACAGAAGTTTGGATTCTCACAGGATGATGTACGTGAAATTGTGCGTAAGGCGCCTCCTGTCCTGGGCTTGTCTGATCAGAAGGTTCAGGGAAATGTCGATTTTTTATGAAGGATGTTGGTCTGGATGTTCCATACATTGCGCGAAGGCCTGTGCTGCTGTTGTATAGCATTGAGCGTCGGTTGTCGCCCCGTCACTGGTTGCTCAAGGTTCTAAAGGAGAAGGGATTGCTGAAATTTGATTTTGACTACTATGTCACAGCCTCGATGGGCGGGAAGCTTTTCTTACAAAAGTTTGTGCTTCCTTATAAAGACGAAGTCCCGGGCCTTGCCGAAGGTTATGCTGCAAGATGTTCTGGGAGTGCGGTAGACACAGTTTCTTGACAAGATTAGTGATATGAATGTATTGGAAAAGTTCATATTGGACGTCAAGCTAAAATGCTAAGGTTTGTCATTGCCTTATTCAGTCTGGTAACCTTGACAAATTTACCATTACCGAACGTATTAATTCATCATTCGCTTCTCACAGTGGTTATGCCTGTTACCTATACGCTTTGAATTCAGTGTTTTTTTTGCTATCGAAAAATCAGTGTTCATTCATCAGCACTAATGGATTCTATGAAATATGATTCACTTGTCCATTGCTAGTTTCTGACAAGATTAGCTTGGTGCTGTATGTAAAAGATATTTCCACTTCTAAGTATGATTTGCAAATTATATAGGGTTAGTATTTTAGATGCTTTATTGTATTTGCACTGTGCTTTTGCTCTCAACAGATTGCTGTAAACAATGTGTGACATCTTGTTGGATCGGCTTGATCTAATGTCTGGTTCTCTTGCAACATGTCTAATGGAAACATAATTTACTAGTAATCACGGTCTGGATTTGTTGTGCTGGTTCACAAGATTGCAAGCTGTCATAACTTGCAAGTTACTTCTGATTGTTGGGATGAGGCAGATAATCCAGTCCTTGCACTGTATGCTGGAGTACTTGGTTTTAACTCCACGTGAACGAAACCTGGATCATGAGTGTGTTCTGTGATATTGCTACTATTAGTTTAGCTTCTCGCCAATGAAGTTGACAGGGATATTTGTTGCTCTTTTAGTTGGCCATTCATTTTGATCGACCTGATTGATTGGTACTTATGCTAATAGTTCATCTAACTTGATATATACGACAAGAAATATTTCAGTGGTTGGGGAGTATGGTACTGATAGGACGTGATTAGCATATTAGAGAAAGTCAATGAGGTGTTAATGTCTGTATTGAATAGTACTCCGTTCTTTATATGACACTGTTGACTTTTTTGTTAACCATTTGTCTTATCTATAAATATTTGTGTAATAGCTAAATGTATGAGTTACCTTGAAAGAGATTTGACGATGAATCCAATGATATTCATTTCACATTCAAAAAGTAATATTAAATCTATATTGTTGGTCAAAGTTCAACAAAAAAGTCAACGACGTCATATAGAACGGAGGGAGTAGTAGAAGCAAAGAAAGCTTTCTGAAGTTGCTGATGCGAATTGCATCAAGTCATTTACCCTGGGAAGATATATGTTCATGCCCAGTTCTTATTCTTTATAGTCTAGATATTTGCAAGAAGGGAATACTGCTTGTTTACCCCTGTTTCTAAGCTTGTGACATTACCTCTCTTTTTTAGAGTTTGCAAATTTTTGCAGTCTTATTTTTTTAAGCTGCCATCTGCAGTCGTTTTGTGTCTGTCACTTGTTGCTCATCTTTTTGAGTTAAAACAAATCCAATAATTGGTTGAGAAATGGACAAAATCTGATCAGCAAGCAAGATAGCCAGCACACGCTTAAGGTCCGGATGATGTCCAGGGTTTAGCATTCACCTGCCATCTCTGCCGGGTTGGGCGTTGGGGACATTTGGAGCAGCGCGTGTGCTGGATATCTTGCTTGCTCATCAGGTGCTTGTGAAAATAACGAGCAACCGTGCCTTGTTGCATTGCACAGCAGGTGCTTGTAGGAATGTCAATACTTTGCGCACATCCGATGTGTGTGACAAAGTTCGGGTACAAACAAAGAAATCTGGAAAGCAAAAGTACCACTAAAGATTCAAATCTTTATGAGGCTGATTTATCAGGATGCAATCCTGACAAGAAGGAAATAGAAGGGATTTGTTAAGTGTTTCTTTTGTGATAAAAACGAAACAAGTAATCACTTATTCTTTGAATGTGAAGTGGTGAAACAAGTAATTAGTAGACTGAGTTTCTTGACAAGATGATTGACTTGGATGTAATGGAAAAGTTCATGTTGCACATCAAGTTAAAATGGTAATGTTTGTCGTTGTCTTATTCAGTTTGGTAAACTTGAAAATATTTCCATCACAGATCGTATTGACACATCATTCGATTTCTAAAGTGAGAGTGATGTGTTACCTACATGCTTTATAATCAAGTATCTTCTGTATCACAAAATGAGTGTTCATTCATCACCACTGATGCCATGTTACATACATGCTCAAATCATTGGGCTTGGTGCATTGAACTACTAAGAATACTTATTGATAACATGGCTTTCGAGATTTTTCAAAAAAAATTGTACGTAAGGTCCTGACTAATGGATTCTCTGAAATATGGTTCACTAGCGTTCCTCAAAAGATTAGCTTGATGCATTATTTAAAAGACATTTCCACATATAAGTATGATTTGTAAGCGAAAGGGACTGTAGCCTAATGGTTACATGAGCCTTAGTAGCACCTCAAGTTCGGGGTTCGACTCCCCGTGGGAGCGAATTTGGCCGTCGACAGCGAGGCGCTAGTGGTGACTTCGTCAATCTCGAGGATTCGCCGGGTTAGTCTTCGAAGATGCTCATAGGGGTAGAGTGGGCGTATGTGCGTTCATAGGGGTGAGTGTGCGTGCGTCGTGAGTGTCTGCGTTGTACTGTGTAATCGCAAAAAAAAAGAGAGTATGATTTGTAAAATATATAGTGCGAGTGTTTTAGATGCTTTGTGGTATTCGCACTCTATTGCTCCCACCAGACTGTTGTTAACAATGTGTTACGTTTTGCTGGATCAGGTTGATGTAATGTATGGTGTTCTCTTGCAGCATATCTAATGGTAACATAATTTAGTTTAGTAGTCATGGTCTGGATTTGTGGTGCTGGTTCACAAAATCGCAAGCTGTCATAACATGCTGGTTGTTTATGATTGTCGGGATGAGGCATATAGCCCAATCCGTGAACTATATGCTGGAGTACTTCGTTTTTTCTCCATGTCAAAGGAGCCCGGACCATGAGTGTGTTCTGTGATATTCTATTGTTGGTTTACCTTCTCACCAATGAAGATGACAGGGATATTTGTTGCTCTTTGTTTGGCGTTCATTTTGGTCGACCTGATTGACTGGTACTCTTGGTAATAGCTCATCCAACTAGATACATACACGACAAGAAAGATTTTAGAGATTTGGGAGTCTGGTAGTTACAAGAAGTTGTGAGAATATTAGAGCAAAGTCGATGAGGTTGTTAATGTCTGCTTTGAAGAATAGCAGAAGCAAAGAGGGTAGCTGGAATATCCCCTTAGAAGAGCACGGGCAAAAGCTTTCTGAAGTTGGTGACGCTAATTCCATGGAATCCTTTACCCTGGGAAAATAATCTTCACGCCCCAGTTGTTACTCTTTCTTATTTTGAAGGGAGCACGCCCATAAAGGGCTAGATGATTCTTTACGGTCGGTACAAAAGTCTTCGCACAAAGGTTCTAAATATTAGCAATTCTGTAGTACTTGTGATCGGAGCAACTTTTTATGTACAATATCTAAATCTTTGTAATGTAATCTTCCGGAACCAAATTTAGGTTCATATTACGACCTGTGGTCCTCTGGCAAGTAGACTTACTGTTTGTGTAATCGCGTTTCTTCCACAAGTTCACGGAGCCCTGAAATGATATGGCTGCGCTTGGTTAGTGGATGACTGTTCTATGAAGATTTGAACACATCTTTTTTTTTCCCAAAACTTGACATTCAATTTGGAAGTTCTTTGAAAGAATATATGGTTCACGATAAAATCATTTTAGTAAGTTGTATATTGCACATATTTTTGTTTTCATATCTTAGCTTTATCTGTTGAAAACGATATGACAGAAGTTTCAAAATGAAAGCGCTAAAAAGGAAAGATAAGGAGATGTTTTGGGCCGAAATCTTTTGGGCCTAGACGAAGCTCTTTCCTTGGTCCCAGAAAAGGAGAGCGGGATTTGCTCAAAAAAAAAAAGAAAAAAAAAGAAAAGGGAGCGGGAGCTCGAAGGGAAGGAAGGAAGACCACGCCGCCGTTTATCCTGTCGCCGCCGCCGCCGCCGCCGCGTTTCCATGGCGCTCCACCGCTCCCGAGCGTACGCCCTCTCTCTGATCCTCCGCTCCCAACCCAGCTTCTCGGCCTCGCACAACCCTCCCGTCGTCTCCCGCAACCGCCTCCTCTGCTCCGCTGCCACCACATCGTCCTCCGCTTCTTTGCCGCGCTCCTTCGCCGTCGAGGACTACCTCGTCTCCAGATGCGGTCTCACCCCGGCACAAGCGCACAAGGCTGCCAAGAGAGTCTCCCACCTCCGCTCCCGCTCCAATCCGGATGACGTGCTCGCCTTCCTCGGCGGCACCGTAGGCCTCCACGCCGCGGACATCGCTGCGGCCGTCGCCATGGACCCAAAAATCCTCTGCTCCGACGTGGAGCGGACCTTGGCGCCCCGCATCTCGGATCTTTCTGATCTCGGCCTGTCGCTTGACGAGATGGCGCGCCTCCTCACCCTCGCACCTATTTCCTTCCGCAGCAGGTTCCTTCGCCGCAAGCTCGAGTTCTGGCTCAAGGAGTTCGGATCCTTTGACAAGGTCATTCAGGCTCTCAGGACGAATTCTTCCCTACTCACCGTCGACCAGACAAGGCGGCCAAACCTAACATGGCCCTTCTTCGGCAATGCGGGTTGAATGCTTTAGATTTACTCACTTCCAATATTTACTCACCCCGGCTGTTCACCATGAATCCGAAGTATCTCCGGGAAGCCGTGGAGCAAGTGGAGGAGCTAGGCGTGCAACGAGGGACACGGATGTTCCCCCGCGTGCTTGTGTTTATTTCTTTGACGAGTATGGAGGCTTATGCCAGGAGAGTACAGCTTCTACAGAAGTTTGGGTTCTCACAGGATGATGTACGGGAAATTATCAGGAAGGCACCTGGTGTCCTGGCCTCCTCTGATCAGAAGATTCAGGTAAATATGGATTTCTTGATGAAGGATGTAGGTCTGGAGGCGCCGTACATCGTGCAAAGGCCAGCACTGATCACTTATAGTGTTGAGCGGCGGCTATTGCCTCGGCATTGCTTGCTCAAGATTCTTAGGGAGAAGGGTTTGCTGAACGTTGAGTATGACTACTATGTCACAGCCATGATGGCCGAGAGGGATTTTCTGCAAAAGTTTGTGCTTCCGTACAAGGACATTGTCCCAGGCCTAGCTGATGGTTATGCCTCCAAATGTTCTGTGAAAGTCGCAGACAGAGTTGCTTTGCAGTAAGAGTGACATGGATGTAGAGTTCATATCGCACATCAGGAAAAAATGGCCAAGGTTAGTCGTTGCCTTATTCAGTCTTGGTATCTTGACAAATTAGCCACCACTGATACTATTAATTCATCATTTGGTTCTTAAAATGGTTATGCCGTTATCTACATGATTTACAATCAAGGAATTGTTTCTATCACAAAATGAGTGTGTATACATCGGACTCAGACGGCAAGCTATATGGTTGCTTTGATTTTCTTGAGCTTGGTGCCTTGAACTAACAAAGAATAGGTAATGATCACATGTTTTGGAGATCAATTTTCAAAAACTATGTAGGTTAAACAAGATGCCTTGTGGTATTCACACTGTTATTGCTCCCAACAGATTACTGTTAACAATGTGTGATATTTTTTTTGGATCGGCTTGTGTATTGTCTGGTTGTCTCTTGGAACATATCTAATGGTAACAGAATTTACTACAGTAGTCATGGTCCAGATTTATGGTGCTGGATCACAAAATCAGAAGCTGTCATAACATGCGCGTTACTTCTGATTGTCTTGTATTCTGGCATTACTTGTTTTTTGTCCTCGCCAACGAAGCCTGGACTGTGAGTGTGTTCTTTGATATTGCTACTGCCGGTTTCACTTTTCGCCAATGAACGATCTGATTGATTGGCCCTCTTGGTTGTAGCTCATCCAATAAGATATAGAATGACGAACTTTGTTTGCCAGGAATCTCTCTGTTTAACATGTCTATGTTTAACATATTCAAGCAAAGTTGACGAAGCCATGGAGTGAGTGGAGGAGCTAGGCATGGAACAAGGGACACGATTAACATATCCAAGCAAAGTTTAACATATTCTTTAAAATATGATTTGATTGACCATTGCTAGTTCCTAACAAGATTAGGTTGGTGTTGTGTTTTCACTGCAAAAGAAAAAAAGAAAAAGAAAACGATGCTGTGTTTATAAGAATGTTTTAGATGCTTTCTCGTGTTGGCACTTCGCTATTGCTCCCAAGTGCCAACAGATTGCTGTTAACAATGTGTGGCATTTTGTTGTATTGGCTTGATGTGATGTCTGATCATCTCTTGCAAATTGTCGAATGGTAACATGATTTACTCATAACATGTGAGTTATTTCTGAATTTCCGGATGAGGCGTATTGCCCAAGCTGGACTGTGTTCTGTGATATGATGCTACTGTTTTTTTTTTCTTTTACACGATATTGCTACTGGTCGTTGAACTTTTTGCCAATGAAGTTGACTGAGGCCATTGCTCTTTCAGCACGTTCAATTTAATGGACGCCTTATGTCAAAACATGGGCAAACATGCAAGTTCCTAAAAAGTAGGGGATTGCAAAGGCATTTATGTCTTATACCAACGGATTTAACACCGTTAACTTGTAACAGAACATGGAACTTAAAGTTCCGAATTCTAAAAACAGGCTCAAACTTTTTTTTTTGAAAAGATGATAAATTCATGACCACAACCCAAAACAAGGGGCAAAATGTAATTGTCCTCAATAAGATAGTATCTGCGATACGAATAACTAGTTATGTGCAATATCCAAACTTGTCGTTGCAGGATAGATGCTTTAAAGTTGAGAATTTTGTTTTAATTCTAGTAAAATAGAATCTTGGCGTATTTTGGGGGACAAGATTTTTGCACCTATGACTCTGTAGCAATTGTTGGACTTTCTTCTGGTTGTATAATCGTTCGGTTCTTTTGCCCTCAAGGTTATTCTTGTTTGCAAAAAGAAATTCCATTAATACTGAACCATATTACGTGCCCTGGTTACAAAAGCATCTCAATCAACTCCAACTCCATTGGGAGACAAAAAAACCATGAAAGAGCTGTAAATTTCACCATCTAAGATCACCATCCAAACAGATATGCCATGGACGAAAACTCCAATTTGAAAGAACATGGCCATCCTCACATTCGACGGGGAAAATTGAAACCAACCCTTTCGCAAAAAGAGGGGTAATTGATATTTCACATGCAAGTACGAAGAACTCGTCGTCGTCGAGCCCGTAACCACGTCCATCATCGTCTCCTTCACCATATTTGCAATGGAAAAACACAAATTCGAGCAACATCTAAAAGAATGTCGCCGGATGCCAAATCTCACTAGCCCACAACCATGGCCATGAAGAACCACGACGAGACAAAGGAGGGACCGGAGTACTTTATTCTGCATTGATGATAGCGTCTTCGACTCGCCACCATCACCAAAATGCATCCCCTCTATTGCTTCATGTCGACGAACTTGACGACGCCGCACCGCCGCCACACCCTTTTCGACCAGAAAGAGAAACCATAATCCTAACAAACATCGCGGTCGCCGCCAAAAGCGATCACCGTTAGAAGACCTACCTATCAAAACCTATGAGGAAACAAAGCAGACGTCTGGATGCCAGGCCTTCTTCCTCCACCGACGGAGGCCGCTGGAGACGAGGGGGCCGGCGTAGCCTTTTTCTTTGAGTCGCCGCCGCTCGCTGAATGCGCGTCTTCTACCTCAAGTGATGGAGCCCTAAAATGATAAAAACACATTTTCTTTATAGAAGATGTAAACACATTTGTTTTTCATAAAAATTAATGTTCAAATTGAAAGCCATTTGAAAAAGGCCCGGTTCATGATAAAGTGATCTCATTGAGGTTTACATTGGACTATTTTACCTTTCATATCTCAAGATGATTAAAATATTTTCAATAACTGAAGTTGGCTTCACAAATTCGTACATGCATGATTTAGTTTCATTATTGACACAGACCCTCAGAGGCAGAAAAGTAATTGTTCCTTTGTTTTAAGGGGAGAAAGTAATGTTCATGGTGTGTTGAAAAAAAAAAGAGGAACGAATATAGGATCGGCCGTTTTTCTGGGCCGAAACCTTTTAGGCCAGAAGTCCAACAGCAGCACGAATGGCATCATTAGTTAATTCTCCTAAAAAAAGCCATTAGTTAATGCTTACATTTGCTAAAAAAAAAGTTAATGCTTACATGCCCTTTTTTTGAAAAAAAAAAAGAACCCTGCTTTTACTTGCTGGGAGGGGAGCTCGAACGGAAGACCCCGCCGCAGTTTACCCTACCGCCGCCGCCGCCGCCGCCGCGTTTCCATGGCGCTCCATCGCTCCCGAGGGTGCGCCCTTTCGCTGATCCTCCGCACCCAACACAGCTTCTCAGCCTCGCACGCCTCTCCCGTCGTCTCTCTCCACCGCCTCCTCTGCTCAGCCACCGCCACCGCCACCGCGTCCTCCGCTTCTTCGCCGCGCTCCTTCGCCGTCGAGGATTACCTCGTCTCCAGATGCGGCGTCACCCGAGCTCAGGCACTCAAGGCCGCCAAGAAGATCCCCCACCTGAGCTCCGGCTCCAAGCCGGACGCCGTGCTCGCCTTCCTCGGCGGCACCCTCGGGGTCCCAGCCGGCGATATCCCCTCCGCCGTTGCCATGGACCCGAGGTTCCTCGCCGCCGACGTGGAGCGGACCATGGTGCCCCGCATCGCAGAACTTTCCAATCTTGGCCTGTCGCGGGACGAGATCGCGCGCCTCATCCCCCTCGCACCCTGCTTCTTCCATAGCAGGTTCCTCAGCCGTAACCTGGAGTTTTGGCTCAACGAGCTGGGATCCTTCGACAAATTCCTGCAGGCACTCAGGATGAATTCCAGCATGCTCGCCGTCGACCTCGACAAGATGGCCAAACCCAACATGGCCTTCCTTCGGCAGTGCGGGTTGAATGCTTCAGATTTACTCGCTTCCAATATTTACTCACCCCGGCTGTTCACCATGAATCCGGAGCATCTCCGTGAGGCCGTGGAGCGAGTGGAGGAGCTAGGCGTGGAACGAGGGGCGCGGATGTTCCCCCGCACGCTTGTTTTGGTCTGTTTGAAGAGCAAGGAGGCTATCGCCAGTAGAATGCAGCTTCTACAGAAGTTTGGATTCTCACAGGATGATGCACGGGAAATTGTGCGGAAGGCGCCTCCTGTCCTGGGCTTGTCTGATCAGAAGGTTCAGGGAAATGTTGACTTCTTGATGAAGGATGTTGGTCTGGATGTTCCATACATTGCGCGAAGGCCTGTGCTGCTGTTGTATAGCGTTGAGCGTCGGTTATCGCCCCGTCACTGGTTGCTCAAGGTTCTAAAGGAGAAGGGATTGCTGAAATTTGAGTTTGACTACTTCACCACAGCCTCGATGGGTGAGAAGCTTTTCTTACAAAAATTTGTGCTTCCTTATAAAGACGAAGTCCTGGACCTTGCCGAAGGTTATGCTGCAAGATGTTCTGGGAGGGTGGTAGACAGAGTTTCTTGACAAGATTAGCGATATAAATGTATTGGAAAAGTTCATATTGGACATCAAGCTAAAATGCTTAGGTTTGTCATTGCCTTATTCAGTCTGGTAACCTTGACAAATTTGCCATTACTGAACATATTAATTCATCATTCGCTTCTCACAGTGGTTATGCCTTGTTACCTATACGCTTTGAATTCAGTGTTTTTTTTTTCCTATCGAAAAATCAGTGTTCATTCATTAGCACTAATGGATTCTATGAAATATGATTCACTCGTCCATTGCTAGTTTCTGACAAGATTAGCTTGGTGCTGTATGCAAATGATATTTCCACTTTTAAGTATGATTTGCAAATTGTATAGGGTTATATTTTAGATGCTTTATTATATCCGCACTGTGTTTTTTCTCCCAACAGATTGCTGTTAACAATGTGTGAAATTTTGTTGGTTCGGCTTGATCTAGTGTCTGGTTGTCTCTTGCAACGTGTCTGATGGCAACATAACTTACTATAGTAATCATGGTCTGGATTTGTTGTGTTGGTTCACAAGATCGCAAGCTGTCATAACTTGCAAGTTACTTCTGATTGTTGGGATGAGACAGATAATCCAGTCCTTGCACTGTATGCTGGAGTACTTGGTGTTTCCTCCACATCAACGAACCTTGGACCATGAGTGTGTTCTGTGATATTGCTACTATTAGTTTAGCTTCTCGCCAATGAAGTTGACAGTGATATTTGTTGCTCTTTTAGTTTGCCATTCATGTTGATCGACCTGATTGACTGGTACTTTTGCTAGTAGTTCATCTAACTAGATATATACGACAAGAAATATTTCAGTGATTAGCATATTAGAGCAAGTCGATGAGGTTGTTAATGTCTGTGTTGAATAATAGAAGCAAAGGGAGCTTTCTGAAGTTGCTGATGCGAATTGCATCGAGTCACCCTGGGAAAATATATGTTCACGCCGCAGTTCTTATTCTTTATAGTCTAGATATTTGCAATAAGGGAAAACTGCAGGTTTACTCCTGTTTCTAAGTTCAATTGTGACATTACCTCTTTTTAGAGTTTGCAAATTTGGCGATGCTTTTTTAAAGCTGCTGTATGCAGTCGTTTTGTGTGTGTCACTTGTTGCTCATTTTTTGAATCAAAACAAATTCATTTATCGGTTGAAAAATGGACACAATCTGATTAGCAAGCAAGATAGCAAGCACACGCTTCAGGTCCCAATGATGTCCCGGGTTTAGCATTCACCTGCCATTTCTGCCGGGTTGTGTGTTGGGGACATTTTGAGCAGAGTTTGCTGGCTATCTTGCTTTGCTCATGAGGTGCTTGTGAAAATAACGAGCAACCATACCTTGTTGCATTGCACAGCAGGTGCTTGTAGGAATGTCAATACTTTGGGCAAATCCGATTTGTATGACAAAGTTTGGGTACAAACAAAGAAATCTGGAAAGCAAAAATACCACTAAAGATTTATGTGGCTGATTTATCAGGATGCAATCCTGACGAGAAGGAAATAGAAGCGAATTGTTAAGTGTTTCTTTTGGGATAAAAACGAAACAATTAACCACTTATTCTTTGAATGGGAAGTGGTGAAATATGTGTGAAGTATAATTGGTTTTACGCTGGGCGCAAATTGTAGACCAGAGTCAAGCACTTTATTCCCAATGGGGAAAAGCTGCATATGGTGGATCAGCTGCACTGTGTTCGGCAGTGTGGAAAATGAGGAACAGAGTTTGTTTTGAGAAAAAGTTGGTCAGATCTATCCTACAGCGATCGTTTGTTACATGTGCCCCTTTTTGAAATATTGGACAGGTCTGCACTGGAAGAGGGAGGGCAAACTCTACCGCAAAATCCCAAAATGCAATCATACTGCATCGAAGACAAGGGACCGGAAGCAACAGAAGGGCGCTGCCGAGGAACTGAAAGACGGCAGCAGGATGGGACTCCTGATCGTTGGGGGTCGGAACTTTGGTAATCTGATGAGTAGTGTGTTTTTGTCTGCTGCGAGCATTGTGCTCCGTAAGTCGGCCATTCTGGTGGTGCCATCCCTGTGTGCTGGGTTTAATGTCTTCGTTAGTAGTCGCTGGTAGTAGTTGCGAACTTTCAGACATCTTTTTCGTTCTGCTTTTGTTTCGCTTTTGAACTCGAACTTGCTGAAATTTCGTTGCTCATGTAATGAAATTCCAGGGGGGCTCCCTTGTTCTGGAAAATAATATATAAATGACGAGCTTAGAAATAATTTAAGCTCTGATGGTAGCACAAGTGGATAAAGACAGCTGATTGACCCACAATTGAGCATAGACTAATTGAACATGAGCCAAATAGAGCTAAAGTCATTATTTATCACTTTTTTTTGTGTGTCCAGATTGTTTCTCATATTGACGAATGCGTCATCATTCACTCGTGTGGCATCCTTTTTCTTAATTTGTCACTGTTCTTCATACTAGTTTTGTTTTGCTGTCAAGAGAAAATTTAAACCTATGGTAGTAGAGTATAAATCAGTCCTACAAATGATAGAGCAGGTATATCAGCTGCCAGCCCTATTATTGACGACGTAGAAGTAGCTCACATTGTTAGCTAACAAACACATTAATTAGCGTAGCGTGCGTAAGCAACACAATAATCAGGTCCTGTTTGATCCCTGGGACAAGGAAGATACCAAGGTGCCCGGGAGCGCCTACAAATCTTAGCCAGTATGCTCAAACGACTGGATTAGCACTAAATAACACCCTCCAAAAGCATATCATATTACCTTATCCGATAATGCATCTCCGCAACCGCATGCGGCCGCACACATTATCATCCACCGCACGACTTGCATTGAGATTCGGACTCCTGGTCCCACCAGTTGCATGCATGTTGACCGCTTGTTCTGCGTCCTCTGCACTCTGATGCTGTGTTACAGCTGGGACCCATCAAAAGTGCACGAATGGAGAGGCAAGGAGAGAGAAGTGGTCGTGCTGGTTGCATGCTAGTATATTCATTTGTGTAGCGTTGCAACATGCTAGTACAAATTTTTATTCTTATCACATGAAATTGGTACCAATATACTTATTCTTCTCACATGTCAAATTTGCGTAATTCACAAATTAAAAGTATAGTAAAATGTACTATATCAATAAAAATGTATTATCTATTCTTAATACAATGAAACGGTACTACCGTTAAAAGTACATTTTTTTCGATTTTGTTTCACATATTCAACATTCCAATACAATCTTTTTTGTTCTTATCACGTATCAATTTTCTTACATAATTTTTGTTCATCTCAAATATCATGCATGACAGTTTGTACTTCTCATGATGAAAGTACAATAGGAAAATTACCATCGATATACAAAAAAAATGAACATAGATTTTTAGTGCAACAAAAGTACTAAAAATTGATGTCCAATAAAAACTGTATATCAATTTTCACTGCAAAAAAGTTAAGGAAAATGTGATATCTATTCAGTACAATTAAAAATGCACTTCCGATATAAAAATTGTATTGTCGAATATTAATTAAAAAATTGCATTGTAGTTAGTTTGCAAAAAATAAGAAAGTTGTAGTAATTCTGATGGGTGAGGCGTAACTGCAAAAGTATGAGAGAGAGAAGACCAATGAAACTTGCTCTATACACTGACTGACACACTCTGGAGAGAGAGAGAGGGCAGGCCACAATGGTTTTTGTCCGGATGTGCATGCAAACAGCAGGAAGCAGTAGTTGTTGTTGACCAACGCGAATCACAGAGCATGAGGAGCCGTAGGACAAGGTAAGCCAACGCATATGGTTGCGAGAAATGCACTTTGTTACCTTATCCCTGTGATTATCTATGTTATCTAGCATGATGATTCCTCTGGAGTATACGCATTACTGGCCTGGCAGTGGAAGATGGAACCGTAGTACAGCTAAACTGCACCGCCCATAGCTAAATAAATCCCTAGCACACTTCAGTGAAAAATTCTAGATGTCTACTGCCTTACTATTCTCATAGAGATTATCCTAAAAAACTATATGTTCATTTTTTCTTGGATGAATAGGATAAACATGGATGCCCTCCTAGAGTACAAATATATGTCCAAAAACGAACAGCAGATCATGCACATGCACAAACGACCTAGCAGTTAATTAGGTGCTTTTTAATGGAAGCGTATTTTGCATGATCCTGCATGTCAAAATGGCCGGCCTGGCACGAACTAGATTAATCGTCATCTTCCCCGGCGGCCATGTGCGCGTGTGTGTGGTCCAAAGCGGCACAGTATATATAAGCCCCATGGGCAAGGGTGCTGCCTCATTCCCTAGCTATTCCACTCTGGCATACGGAGACACTTGTGTTGGAGTAGCAGAGCATAGAGATCTGCTACGACGACGACGATCCGGAAGCCTTTTTTCCGGTCATGGACGGCGCCGGCAGTGTCATGTATGAGTGCCTGCACCACCCGTGGGAGCTCCAGCTGCTTCCGTCCGACGGCGCCGAACCTGCAGATGGCAACACCAGTGCGTTCGCGCACGACGGCGGCTGGGCGACGAACACGGCCGGCGTCTCCTCCTCCTCCTCCTCGCCGTCGTCGTCGTCATCCCGGGTCACATTCGACGTCTCGTGGATGGTCGACTCCACGGACCAGCTTACTGACGGTGCCCAGCAGCAGGCGCCGCGCCATGCTGCAGGCTCCGCCACCTCGAACGTCTTCGGCTTCGATGGCGGCAACGTCATGGACGCGACGCCGTCAGGCGCTAAGCGGCCTCGTGCGCATGCGCCGCCGCAGCACGGAGCCAAGGAGGAAGCCGCGACAGAAACCAACAAGAAGAGGACCGGTGGCGCCAAGGCGGTCGCCATGACGCCACCTAAGGAGCCCCAAAGATCAGCAGCCAAGGTAGGCATGCATTTGCTAAAGGAATTTCCACCAGATTCTTCGTCGATCGGAGTTTATTTCATGGCCGATTAATTATTACCATAATAACAACACTGGATTCTTCTGTTTTGGACCGAATAACAACGCTGGATTGATGATCGAACGGCTGCAGAACCGTCGCGAGCGGGTCAACGAGCGGTTGAAGGTGCTGCAGGAGCTGGTGCCCAACGGCAGGAAGCTGGACACGGTCACCATGCTCGACAAGGCCATCACATACGTCAAGTTCATGCAGCTGCAGCTCAAGGTACCGTACCCTATAACTTGCATCCCTGCTGCACGAACGATGGCTCATCCAAGTAGTACATCGATTGATTCTTCATGTACCAACAATTAAAACTGCCTTTAATTTGAATCGGTGCCAGGTGCTGGAAACGGACGCCTTCTGGCCCACGCAAGGGGGCAAGGCGCCGGAGATGTCCCAGGTGAAGGAGGCCCTCGACGCCATCCTGCTCTCCGCGTCGTCCTCGACGCAATGTGACCAGCGATTGTCGTTCTAGCTAGCAACAGAAAACATTTTATTAATTTGTCAATATTACTTACTTGGCAGATCATGAATCAACAATGTTGTCAATGGACAAAACCGTCCACGTACGTGGCAGAGTACTATGCTATATCTGCTATGTTAACCCATCATGTATTGTATTAATTCTTTCTCAACATGCAACTTTATTTTTGTTACTGCTGCTCAGTGATTTACAGGTTACAGGTAAAAGATGCATGTTCTTGTATGCGTATCTCTGCTCGTGGGCATCTATCTTTATTTCTCTCTCAACTAACAAGTAATTACCAATACACGGCAGCGCTGCAAAACAAACTCATTTTGACGTTATTAAGACAGTAATATTTAAGCTAATATTTTGCAAAAAAGAAAGAGTTGTCATGTTTGCTCTGAAGGCCTAGATATTACCATATTGTCGAAGAAGAAAAAAAAAAGAAAGAAAAAATGACCCACCAATGACGCTGTGAGAAAATTAGTCCAAAATACCCAACACATGTTTTTCAAACTAGCCACCATTGTATAAAATAACCTACACTACAAGTTTATAAAATGCAATAGAAAAAATTTGGCGGAAGTATAATAGTTTTGAAGTCTCGAACTATAACAGTATATATGTTTCTCGATCTGCTATGTTAACCCATCATGTACTCTTTCTCACCGTCCTCTACAATTTAGAGGTAAAAGACACGGTCATGTATGCGTAGCTCTACTGTCCAAATTTTATAGGTCTTTCGTCAGTTTAACAGCTCACGCTTTCAGTGTTGCATCCTGTTTTTTTTGGGGGGGAAATATGTTGTATTGCTGTTAGGATTTAGGCTCGCTACTTTCTTTTGAAAGACACAAAATTTAGCCCAGCTTATTTGCGTATTAAGATGTCTCTTTTAATCATGTTTTCTTACATTTGCTGATTTCACCCGTCTGCGAATAAATAAAGAAAAATCAAAAAGCCAAACGCATGTGTAACGCGCAGGAGCTACCGTGCAGCGGAAACCACATGACGGGCCGGTCTGGCCCGCCACTCATAATCTCGAGGAGTTTAAGAAAGTTGCTAAGCGTGCTTGCCGCATGCTTGAGCCACCACACGGCGCATAAGGTGTCCTCCTGGCTACATTATGAACCGTAACATGCCCGTAAGCTCCACCGTATGGTTCTAAACTTTAGTTCTCCTCATCCGTTCCGTTCAACCAGCCCAAAATAGAGTTGTCATAGCTATGGTTTGGGCTCTGGCTGCGAGTTGGGCCGTTGGCAGCGTGACTCTAGCGAGTGGGCTTTGGCTGCTTGCCCTCCCCCTGTTTCATCATCCCCGTGCTCAGTTCAGACGTTCAGTGGCTGACAATGGAGCTCCGATCCTTCAGTAATCAGTATCACCAATGTTTTTTAACAAGGGTGCAGATTGGCAAGACAAGGTATGTATCTAGTCGTACAGACATATATAAATACACCGACAGTGCACAAACGTGGTATCTCACTCCCAAGTCTTAATTACGTACAAAGCACATGTGAAACTTCTACACCGGAACAAATAAAAATAAAATAAAACAGGTAACTCCTCTTCAGTCAAGAAACCAGCTTGGAGAGGTTCATGTTCGGTCGCATAAGAAATCTATAAAAGCATGTACAAACCATTCTAAATATAACTTGATATGGTGAATGCGGCCGATATTATTCAACACTAACACCAAGCAGTATTTGTGTATGACACCAACATGTCAATTACGTCCGGACAGAGTTGGAAGAGGGGAGGACATAAACTCCACAAACACAAATGATAAAATTCGAGGTTCATAAAAATTCTTAAATAAATCTTTAAGAACATGCTACGGATGTTAAGGATACCAAACCATCAACAAAAAAGGGATTAGAATTGTCTATGAAACACAAACATTACTTCTTTTTTCAGGGTTAGAATTGTGCGTGTAGTGAGTGCAAACGTATTTTCAAACTCATTCACGAAAAAAAAATATTTTCAAACTAGTTGTACAATGCTCACTCCATCCAGAAATATAAACATGAGTCATATCTATAAAAATAATGTATTTTAAATTGAAGATGTATATTTAGTTTAACGACAATCTAATAATATTATTTTTGTGGCGTATTCAAATGCGTTCATCATGCATTTGAATACACAAATTTACTCATAGATAGGTTCTTTATTTCTCTCTGAGGCATTAGTCATGCATTTGAATACGCCACAAGGGCAGGGACGCACTTCTGTTTGAAAGAGAAAAATTAAACCATTTGAATGCACCAGAAGGGCATATGCCATGTCGTGTTACCAGTCACGGGCCTACACGCGTCTTGTGCCATTTGTCCCTGCCCCTAGCCCTCACACGAGGGTGGGTTTGATACCATTTGCAACATTTCAAGGTCCAATATACTCACTCACACATTGGGTGGATCCGACGCTCCCACCAACTCTGAAGAGCTATGTTTAATCTATTTTATTGCCTTTTCTCTGAGTTACTGTAGAACATTAGTTCAGAGATCTCTAGTCGATGTTAAATAGAAAGCATACCATTTCTTTTATGTTTCTTGCCTATTGTCTTTCCTTTACTCGGTATTAATTTGAATTGATATAGTACTATCTCCACGCATCCATCACTCTCTGTGGCTGACTCTATTTACCTATCATTGGTAGTCCGGGGACTTTTGTAGCTAGTCATTCTGATCCGAAATACTTATCCATTTTAACTTGGGTACAAGAATTTAGATGAAGGGGGGGGGGGGGGGGGGGGTGTAAAACGACTAATATTTCCACGAATTATTGCTAGAGTTAAGCGTGGATGACAAGTTTGTAGGCTTGATTAGAGTGAGGTACGGTAGAGATGTAACACGGAGTAAAAATGCATTGCAGTTTGAATAAACTTATAATGCAACTGGGAGAGGACTAAATGGACTTATATTTTGGAGCGGAGAATCCAAGTAGTGGCGGTAGATTGCTCTTGTCCTCCTTGCACCGCAGCAGCGACTGTAAGCAGGAATGACTTGAGGTGCGCCCTGAGGATCTTGCCGGAAGGCGACCTGGGAATGGCGTCGACGAACACCACTTTCCTGATCATCTTGTACGGCGCCACCTTGTGCTGCACAAAGGATAGAACGTCCTGAGCCTGCAGCAAGTGGCGGCTCTCTGGCTTCCTGACCACGCACGCCACTGGAATCTCTCCGGCTTCCTCGTCAGGGTACCTGCCACGTACGGGAGCCGATCGAGAATGCATAGTATTCATTATATACATCTAAAAAAATTTGTTTTACTACATAATAAAAGTGACTGGGATGTAAGGAGTGATGGTGATGAGCCCAACTGATGAGGACACGACAACGTGTCTGTAAAATTTCCCGATCTTTCACGGTACTGTAGGATCCTCCTCTGTATAGAGTAACCAGATAAACAGCAGGAATAGATATTTGTGTGCAACCAAATAATCGAGCAGTAGAGATAGCAGTAATGAACCAGTAAAGTATATGTTTCCCGGTTAATGACTTCAATCATGTACCGGCCAGCAGTCACAGTAGCAAGCTCAGCAAATATTCTACCGATCAACAATCTCACAATTAATCAGACGAGAACTTAGGGCCCAAGCAGTAATGGATTCACGGCAATAGTTCAGAACCTGATTAATCAAACACGATCTGTAGGATAGATAAAGGAATCAGCTTACAAATTGCAACCAATCCCTAGATAGGATTTCTTCCACCCACGGCCAGCACTAGACCACGATCAGAAGAAAAGGATTCCAAGAGGAACCAGAAGACGCACCCAGGAAAGTGATTCCTGATCACGCAACCACAAAATCCTCGACAGATCAGCTTCAGTTTCCGAGAGCAGATGGGATCGCCATTGCCTTCGCTGGAGCGGCGCTCGACAGGGGAAACTCACGATAAAACCTGATCTACGATACAAGGGCCACGCCCTAAATAAAGGCATGCAGGCGTTACCTTGACTCACACGACCGAACCAGACTCAACAAATAAACCTGGTCCGACTCAAACTAATTAAGCGAGTAGTCCGACTCAAACACAACTCACGCTAGGACTCAACCAGGATATATAATATAAAAATACGGCACCTTGACTAATGAAAGGTGATTAACCTTGGTGCGCATCAGCTTGGCGCCTCCTCCACAATCTCAACCTGCATTGTACCAATACAAATATATTCCTTTGGATTCTTCTTAGCAAAATCACTCCAGTAAATGTCTTCTTGCGCCAAGGATATAGAATACCATCAGATAACTTATTCTCTCTTTCAATGCATCCATCTACAGAAATAGGAAAAACCCCAAACTGAATAATAGGGTTTTCTATAGAATTACCATCTTCGAGGATTGAATTTTTGCAAGTATTTTCAGAGTTTCTAGTAGAATTGATTTGATGAGCCATGGGCTCATCAGATGGGCTATATATATATATGACGTACGGTGCGACGGCGGCGTCTTGGATGCCCGGGGGCGCGGCGAGGACGTCCTCGAGCTCGGCGGGCGCGACCTGGTACGCCTTGTACTTGATGAGCTCCTTGAGCCGGTCCACCACGTGCAGGAAGCCGCGGGAGTCGACGTAGCACAGGTCGCCGGTGCGCAGCCACCGTTGCCCGACCAGAGCCGCCGCGGTGGTGTCCTCGTTCCGCAGGTAGCGCTGCATCACGGAGGCGCCCTGGAGCCACAGCTCGCCGGTGCGGTTTGGCGGGAGGGCCTCCCCGGAGTCCACGTCCACGTCCACGATCCTCGCCATCGCGCACGGGGCCAGACGCCCCGATGGAGAGGGACGAGGAACCGTCGGGTTCGTCCAGTCCGTCGCCGTCGTGGTCCGATGGCAAGTCGCACATGGTGACGATCCCCGTTGTCTCGGTTAGTCCGTAGCACTGCAGGCGCGCAACATGGATCATTGCTGTCAATTACTCCATCTATTCTTAAATTGATGTCGCTGTTGACTTTTTGAGTACGTTTGACCATTCGTATTGTTCAATTTTTTAAAATTTATCATATATTTTGTAATGATTTGTTTTATTAGTAATGGAATTTGAAACATAACTTATCATTTTGCATATTTGAGTAAATATTTTGAATAAGACAAATGGTCAAATGTAACTCAAAAAGTCAACGGTGACATCAATTTAAAACCGAAAGGAGTAATTAATTAGGGGAAGGATAATTAATTTTTGAACTTCGCAAGTACTAGTTAACTAAGAAAGATTCCCCTGCATTTCTCTTTTTTTTTAAAAAAAGGAAAGACCTCGTAACATGCGGAAAAGATGCTGATCGATTCTCAACTCGTCATTAATATAATCCATGAAAATAAGTCAACGATATGTATGGATTAGATAAAGGTTAAACAGGCGGGACTGTTAGACTTGAGGGTCGAGGCATCAGGTCTTTGCATTTATGTGAAAGTTAATACGTATGATCTTTATATGTGTGCAGCACTAGACAAATTAACCTGAGAAAAACTATAACATGATGATAAATTATAGAGATATCTTGACTGTACGTGCTTAGCATGTTCATCATAAGCAGAAGTATTTTCCTCTAATCCTAAACATAAAAGTCCATTTTAACATTGGGGAAGAATTAAGGTGCAAGCTAAAACCATCACTATTTTGTGAATCAATTGTTCTTAGAGTTAAAGACTTAAACATAAAAGGATTTTGCAGTCAGTTGTTGCAAGAGTATATGGTTCTTGTGTATCTACGACGACAACGACTACTACATTGGGAGCAATTTTCGCATTCCACTATATTTGCACCGAATTAATTAGAAAGTAGAAACACGCAAGAATGATGATGAAGACGAAATAGAGCTGTGAATCATATTCAGATTAACCTGGCCAAGGCTGACACGAGGGAAGCAGCTGCGGAAGCGCGCCACGTGATGGCGCAGCAGCGGCGCTCCCGAGGACACCACCTCCCTGAGGCGCAGGCGTGGGATCAGCGTGGACGACACCTTCGCCATCTGCGCGATCATGGGCGGCACCACCAGGAGCCTGGTGACCCCGTACTCCGCCATGGCCGCCATCACCTTGTCCGCCGAGAACCTGCCGGGGACCACGACGGTCGTCGCGCCCATGGCGGCGGTGCCCAGGACGAACGCCGAGAAGCCGAACATGTGGAACATGGGCAGCACGCACCCGTACACGTCCTCCGCATTGTCGCGGCGCCACAGGCGTTCGAGCGACGCCGCCATAGCGACCGCGTTGCCGTGCGTGGAGACCACGCCCTTGCTCCTCCCCGTCGTGCCCGACGAGTAGAACAGCAGCGCCGCCGGGTCTTGGTCGTCGTCCGACGAGGCGCACGCCGCCCACTCGTCGTGGCCGTCGACTCCGGCGAGCAGCTTCTCGATGAGGACGACTCGCGTCAGGGTGCGGAGCTTGGGGGCGAGCTCGGCGGTTGTGAGCGCGAGGAAAGGCTCCGCGTCGCGGGCCTGGGCGGCGAGCTCGTCCGGTGTCAGGAGCGGGTTGGCGGCGGAGAGCACGGCGCCGAGGGCCAGCACGGCGAGCGAGAGCGCAGGGAAGTGGAGCGAGTTGGGCGCCACGAGGAGGACGACGTGGCCGCGGCGGAGGCCCAGGGCGTACAGCGCGCTGGCCGCCCTGAGGGAGAGCGCGCGGAGGCCGGCGAAGGAGAGGGCGGCGCCGGTGGACGCGTCCACGAAGGCCGGGCTGTCGGGAGGAAATGTCGGCAGCCACGAGAAGAGGTAGCCGGGGAAGGAGGTGGCAGTGGTGGTGGCCTCGACAGCCGGAGAGTGGAGGCTGCGGTAGGTGCCGGTGGTGGCGCAGTAGCCGGCAGCGAGGTACGTCGTCTCCATCCCCGTCCGTCTCCACAACTCGGTTGTGATTTGTGACTTGTGAGGCGAGGCAGGGTGGGCTCGTCAACTAATTAAAACAAGAGAAGAGGGCCGAGGCAACGCAATCATTGACCTGGAGTTCATACATTATTATACATACAAGACAGACTGTTTGATTTTGGTCCGGACGATCCGACCCTCTATCCGAGCCTAAGCGACCGTTTGGATTGAGTCACGCACGCTACGCAATCCTTACTTCTTACTTCTAGGTGCGTGTTTGAAAGACTAGGTCGGCTAATCTTGAGATTTATAAAATTACCACAGATGCCTTGCTGTCGACGGGGATGTTGTCTCCTATTGAAAGAATAAATAGCAAAAAAGATATACAACACCTGTGATAAGTACAAAAAACTTAACCAGCTAAACTATGCTCACTCTGGCGCAATCTTTTTCATTGTTCACTAGTAGAAATGTGCACTTCGTTACAAAATGTTTCTTCAGGGCAGAAACTAAATTCGTCGTAAACAATTTTTTGTGACAAAATTAAAAAATGCGTTTGTTTTCCGTTAGCCCACATGTCGACCTCCCACTGATCCAAATATCATTTTTCCTAAGCTCGCATGTCATGTCCCAATTAGACCATGTGTAGTTTATTCATTAGTCCATGTGTCATTTTCCCATCAATGCACGTGTCATTTACACTAAAATTGAAAATTTATAAATGCTTCTCAGGCCCACTTAGCATGTTGGGCCCAAAGTTCAATCCAAAGAAGACATTGCAAGCCTTTGTAAAATAGCTATTCTGAAAGTAGCAAAGTGCTATTCGCAGGAACTACTAAATTGCATAACTGAAGGACCATCACAGGTATCATGGCCGTCTTATATGTTTCTTTTCAGCAGCTGGGGCAGCCATTATGAGTTAAAGCTTTCAGTTGTGGATGGCATTGTCTCTGATGGTTGCTGGTAGTAAAGATGAGGGCTCCCAGTTAACACACTTGCAAAGCATTAACAGAAGGGGGGCAATGGAATAATGAGCATTAAGCACAAGCAAACAACATCTCGTGTTCATTGTAATATAGTACTAGTAAACCATGTCCAAATACAGCAAAAGAGATTCAACAGAGAAAAATCATAGTATTCACCTATGAGATTCAGTAAAGAACTAGTAGAGCTACAACCCATTTAAGCAGAAAAATGAAAAAGTCTAATACATAAACTTCAGAATTGAAGCCTGATTGCGCTGAACTTGCTGATGGTATGCATCAGCCATGATCAGTGAACTGAATTAACATATGTAAGCTCATGGGAGTTTGCTCTGTTTAAGTTGCAAAAAAACCTGAACCTATCAATAATTAGCAGATGAGTAGAAGTTATATAGCATACTTAAATAAAAATTGAAAACTCAAATAGTGATGGCTTTGAACCCAAGAGCGAAGCAGTGCCACCCGAAAATGTCCAACACTTGGAAAATAGAGTAGAAACAAAACGTACCCCATTAAGATAAATTGACTTTAATTTATTCATCACCAGTCCCAAAAAAAAAAAAGGTTCAACCCTCTTTGTTAGAATATGTTTTGTACTTCTCTAATCTAGATCCATTTGAACCTGATGCATGTCATACTATTAATCTAGATCCATTTCCAACACAGGGGGTTCTATTGGGTTGCATGCACCAACCAGTTCACCCAAAAGCCTAGCTGATGGTAAAGGTGGGCAATTCACTTATACTCCAACAGGATCAACCTTTTTTTTCCCCTTCCCATTACATAAAGGAAGGTCATTGTTCAACTCCCTTATCCATATTTTTTCCTCCATTTTTTTATCGCCCTGAACTCCAAGTCAACACAAGGAAACAAGCTATGCCCAATAAAATGTTGGAGTGGAACCAAAATAGTTTTTGTGACGTTTGTAAGCATAAAAGAAGCACCCAAGGGCAATATATATGCCGCCATTCCGCCTCGACTAGGACAACTCCGGAATGAGGGCGTTGGCACCATTGGTGTTGAATCACAAAGTTGAATGCAAGGTCAACGGGTGAGAACAAACTGGCATGGCATGCTGCTTCACACAGTTCACACGAAGCACAAGCCTAACACTGCAAATGGAGGAGGAATCAGGGACTGTGTGCCTTTGGGTGGCCTGTGCTAATCCCCGCGCGCGCGCGAGTACGCTAAGCCGCGTGCTCCGTTCCGACAGCTAAACACCAACGAGCATCTTCCCTCCGCCTCCCTTTCTCTTTCGTCTCCGACGAGACCTCCGGCGAGTCGCCCCCGCCGCAAGCCACCGCCCTCGTCTCCGGCGGCTACCGCCGCCAGATCCGCCGCCCGCGACCACCGCCGCCGCTAAATTCTCCAAGACCCACTCCCCCGCCGCCGACCTCCTCCCCCGTCTCCGGCGGCTTCCGCCGCCGGATCCGCCGCCGTCGACCACCGCCGACGCTAACCGCTCCAACTACGACGCCCCCGCCGCCTACCCCGCCCACCGTCCTTGTAAGCTTCATGACCATTGGAGTTCGGAAACCCCAAAGGTATGAATGTTTTGGTGATTGGGTGACCATATTGATGTGACTAACATTTCCTTGTAGGATATTCAAATGGTCATGTCAATGAAGCGTCGTCTCACATACTCTATCTATCGACGACTTGGTGATTGGTTGCCTCGACAATTCGGATCGAGAACTTGATGGAGTCAAGGTTGAAGATGGATCAAGGCTAAGGACATGATAGACCAAGCAAGTGTTGGCTTGGTATAGATGCTAGCTTGAGTCCATAGGAAAAACCGGACTATCAAGAGGGATCGAATTGCTTCTCTTAGAGCACACTAGGTTAGAGATCAAATGGATGCATTGTGAGTCTCTTGAGGGCTAGGGTGGCTGAAGAGAAGAAGAGGAACCAAGTTTGGAGAAGTTGGAAGCAAGGATCAAGAAGTGGATCAAGTTTTCAGCTTATGCCGAAGAGATCGGACAGTACGGTCCTAGGGACCGTATGGTACGGTCTTCATTGAAGATCCAGACAGAGAAGTGAAGTCTCGGGATGCTGAGAAAATGAAGACCGGACAATGGACCGTATGGTACGGTCAAGGGGACCGGACAGTACGGTCATCAGAAGATTTCCAGACAGAGAAGATGGAGTTTCTGGAAGTGGAAGAAATGAAGACCGGACAATCGACCGGATGGTACGGTCCTAGGGACCGGACAGTACGGTCTTCATTGGAGATGAAGAAGAAGATGGAGATGCGCCTGGAAATAGAGACCGGACAGTACGGTCCTTTGTACGGTCTCTAGTTTCGCAGGGCACTTTTGGGCAACGGCTAGTTTTTGGGTTGGTAGCCTATAAATAGTTGGTTGCCCGCCCCTTGAGGGGTCTCTTGGCCATTGTTGGAGTGCAGGAAACTCAGAGGAAGCCAAGAGCAAGAGAGAGAAGCACTTGTGAAGGATTTGGAGTGATCCTAGTGCTTGAGAGAGTAGCAATTGCATCCACTTGATCTCTAGGCTAGTGTGAGCTTGAGAGAGTCACTTCGGTTTGTTACTCTTGGTCTATGGCGAGGCCTAGACCGGTTAGCCGTCGGTGTTGAGCTGTCCGAGGAGAGTGTGGAAGCCAACACAAGTTTGTACACGGTCTTGGAGCTTCCCGTGCGAAAGAAGCATCACTAGTGGAGCGCCCTTTGGCACGCATCACGTGCGGAGCCTTACCTCCGGAAGAGTACCCGGGATCGAGCCCGGCGGGACGTGCCCGCGACTTCACTCGGAGGGTGAAGTGTGCTCTAGGAGGGATCGCCTTCGAGCGGAGGGACGGGGTCGAGACTCCGACGGGAGTGACCCAACGTGGAGTAGGGGAAGGCGCCATCCTTCCGAGACCACGGGAAAAATCATGAGCATTCCTATCCTTATCTCCTTTACTTACTAGCATTTACGTTTCCGCATTTACCTTATGTGCTAGTAGAATTGCATGATAGGTTGTCTCTTTACTACTTGATAGAATTGCTTGTTAGGGTGTTGCTTGTTGCATAGACTAGATTGTGTGCGCGCATCGCTTGCTTTTGTTATCACCATATCTAGTCTTGCTAGCTTCACGCCTAAAGTACGTTTGGGAGAAATTGTTGACACACCGATTCACCCCCCCCCTCTCGGTGCCCTTGATCCTTTCAAGTGGTATCAGAGCCTCGTTGCTCAAATAGGGCTTAACCGCCTTGAGTAAGGATGCCGAGAGATAGTGGACCGCCCCCGTTCGATGGGACCGACTATGCCTATTGGAAAGCTCGCATGCAAGCTTACCTCGAGGCACTCGACCCTATCGCATGGGAGGTGACAAGTTCCGGTGTCTCTCTAAGGACTCCCATTGGTACTCTTGATGTGAATCTCGCAAAGGCAAATGCTAAAGCTAAAAATGCCTTGTTTGAAGCTATCACTAAAGAGATCTTTGCTCGAGTCAAGTCCGCGGGTACCGCTCATAAAGTATGGACACAAATTCAACAAATTCATGAGGGTTCCACGGACGTGAAAGAGGAAAGATACTATGTGCTAAAGAACAAATATGATGACTTTGCCATGTCTTCAAATGAGCTAATCAATGACACTTACTCTCGCTTGAATGTGCTTGTAGAGGATATCAACTCTCTCGGTGTGAAGGACAAGATTGATGATGGTGACCTTGTGCGGAAGATCATGAGGATTCTCCCAAGGGAGAAATATGGAGCACTCATCACATGTCTCTTCAACACCGACATGCGAGACCTCACCACCCACAAGCTACTTGGGAAGATCACCGCCTTCGAGAGCTACAACCTTGACAAGAAGCTTGATGAGAAGCCCTCCAAGAATCTTGCTTTTGCGTCCGAGGGATCAAGCAAGAAGATGAAGAAGGTGGTGACTCAAGATTCAAGTGATGAAGAGCTTGAAGAAGACGTTGAAGACTTGTTGCAACTTCATCCAAATGATCTAGCACTCCTCATGAAGAGAAGCAACTTCTTCAAGAGAAGATTCATCAACAAGAAAGATGCCGAGTGCTACAATTGTGGGGAGAAGGGTCACTTTGCCAAGAAATGCCCGAAGCCAATCAAGAAGAGCAAGAAGAAGACTCAAGAGTCAAGCGATGATGAAGAAGAAGACCCTAGAAGCAAGTACAAGACAAGGAAGAGGTTTGTCAAGAAGGAAAGCTCTAGAGGCAAAGACAAGAGAAGATCATCTCGCAAGGGACTCTTTGTTGGAGAGTGGGTCACGGATGATGATAGTGAAGAAGAAGAAAGTGATGACTCATCCTCCAAGGGAAAGAAGATGGCCGGCATAGCTCTCACCAACATCTCCGAGACTCTACCTCCACCACCTACTTGCTTGATGGCCAAAGATGATGATAGTAGTGAAGATGAGAAGAGCGAGTCCGATGAAGAGTTTGGTGAGGAGGATAAGCCCACATATGAGGAACTCTTGGATAGCATTCTCCTACCGGCAAGATGATCAAGAAGAGGGACAAGACCATTGCTCGGTTGGAGAAGGAACATGAAGTGGCCGCCTTCCGAGTTCGTCAACTTGAGGGTGAACTTAGGGACTTATCCATCTCTCACAAAGCTCTTGATGAGGACTATGACAAGCTTGAGGAAGACCACATGAAGCTCAAGGAGAAGTCTAAGTTACTAGAGGATGAGATCAAGCACCTTTCCACTTCGCTCATGACCTTGGATGAAAGCTATGACAAGCTCAAGGTTGATCACAAGAGGCTCAACGACAAGTTCAAGATTCTTGAGGAAGAACATCAATCCATCCTCGAAAAGAGTAACACTTCTTCTTCTAGTTCATCTATTTCTGATTCTTCATATATTACTTGTGATGGACTAACTCCCTCTCTTGAGAGCATCTCTCTTGATGAGAAAATCTTGAAGGAATATCATCAACTCAAGGAGGAGAGAGCTTCGGTGATGGACGGCTTCGAGAGGCTCACAAGGGGAAGGACCATTCATAAGGAGATACTTGGTCGGAACCTTGTGAACAACCCCGGGCACAAGGGACTCGGCTCCTACCCCGCCGCCATCAACCTCATCGGCAAGGACGAGGACATTCCACCTTAGGTAGTTCCCCTCATGGCGGACGACTACTATTGTGAGAAGTGTTGCCGTGACGGGCACACTAGCAAGAATTGTCCTAAGGTGAGAAGTTCCAAAGTTTTGCCTAACGCTAACTTGTTCCATGGGAATACACACTACAAGCTCTTTAGGGACAAGAAAGGAAGGGTGAAGGCAAAGGCTCTTGGATCACCCGACAAGAGGAGGATGATGAGGAAGATTTGGGTGCCCAAATGCATAGTTGACCTTGAGAGGCCAACCAAGTGCGAGTGGGCTCCCAAGAACAAGACCTAGAAGGGTGATGGTGGTGGACCGTGCGCCGCAACGTCAACTCATGAACGTCCACCACAAGCTTCGAGTGCTTCATCGACAAATCTACTCTTCAAGGAGGTAACTTGTATCATAGTAGTTTCTTTTCTTGCATTGCTTGCATGGTAGCTAGGTGCTCCTTTGTGAACTAGTATGTTTGCATCCATGCATATGTTAATAACTAAAAAGAAAAGAACAAAAAATTAGTTCAAGGTCTAACTTTCTCAAGATAGCTATGAGCATGGGGGATGCTTGAGTTGGTGGTCCGATGGACTCAAGGCAAGGTTTGGCTCATAGTGAGTAAGCTTGAGAGAGGCTCAAACTTGACCTTGAGTAGGTTTCCTTTATGCGTTGTCTTAACTTTGCTTGCATATCACATGGCATGTTTAAATTCCCCTTGCATTTGTATGATATGCTTGTCTCATGCATTGCATATAGGAAATCACAAAGGAGTTGTCACACTATGAGGAAGTGCTTCATTCGTAATATGATCTCACATCTCATAGAAGTGTGACTAAAGAAAAGAATTGCGCTTCATGCCCATTGAGTCTTGCTAAATGATCCTCAAGGTTAAATCTACTTGCACGGATCATAGGCAAAGGGCTCATACATACCCCTCTTTTGGTTTTATCTCCCTTGGTTCTTATTTGGTCGCATCTTATTTGCCGATTGAAAAATTACTATAAGCCTATGCGCAACCTATATTGGTCTATTTTCAAAAGAGTGTTTGAGAGTTCCCCTTCTAGTCCATGTTTGGTGTTTATTTGGTTTTTGTGTGAGAAACTTGGACTTAGAAGGAAATTCCTTGAAAATCAGCTTTTCTGGACTGGACCGTACAATACGGTCAAAGGGACCAGACAATACGGTGTGCTTTTGCACGAGATCTTTCAAAACCTGAGGCAGAAAGGAGACCGGACAATACGGTCCTCTAGACCGTACAATACGGTCTCTATAGCTTTCTGTCAGGGTGAAGAAAGAGACCGTACAATACGATCCCTATGACCGTACCATGCGGTCTGGTTGATTTCATCGCGAGAATGATTTCAATCCGATCCTTTGATTCCAGTTGAGATCGATCTGGACCATCGATTCAAACTAAACCTATCCTAACGGGAATCCTTCCTGTTACTGTGCATCGTTCTCAATCACCGCCGCCGGTCACCGCACCTACTGCTCCCGCCACCACATCGCCTTCGCCCTCGCGCGCGCCACCACCGCCGTACGCCGTCGTGCGCCTCGCCGACGAGCTCCAGCGCCACCACCGCAGCCGCGCGACACCTACGCTCCACCGCGCCCGCGCCCCACGCGCAACCCTAGCTGCCGCACCGCGTCGCATCTCCACGCCAAGCCGCCGCCGTTTGCTCCACCTTGTTGCGCGCCGTCGCCGGGAGTGAGGACGACGACGTCGTCGTCTCGAGCTCGGCCAGGGAGCTCCACCACCGCGCGTCACCGAGCCGGTGATTACCTCTCGCGCGCGATTGCTCTTCCTGACGTCTTCACCGGACTCGAGCTCCACTTCACCGTCGATCGCTGACGATCTTTAAGCTCCGGTGAGCCTCTGGAAGTTTGAAATTGCACAGTAGCCTCGATTACATTTCCTATCTAGGGTTTGAGCCTATCAATCCTTCATCGTTTAAAATCCCTAGAAAATCATCCAAAAATCGCTCCTTTATTGCGAAATCGATATGCATTGCTAACTATTGCTTCGCAATTTAGGTCTTTTGCCTAC
This sequence comes from Eragrostis nindensis, assembly GCA_012490785.1. NCBI lineage: Eukaryota > Viridiplantae > Streptophyta > Magnoliopsida > Poales > Poaceae > Eragrostis > Eragrostis nindensis. The sequence goes on from JAAXCT010000887.1 coordinate 267,820, forward strand.
CATTGTCATAGTGTTCGAGTATTGCACTTCATTTATCTATGACATGTTGGTAGTTGATCACTTTGTGTCGATTTCCGATTCCATAACATATACACTAGCTCGACACTTAGTACTTTCCTCGATTAGTGGTACATTGAGTCTATTGCATATGATCTATGTACACTAGTTGATCTCCACTCATAATCGACAATGCCGTAGTTCCTCTTTGCATATTTGCCGGCATTGTGTCCTTTACCTCTGCGCTAGGACTTCATCTAGATTTACACGCTTACCTACGATTCTTGCTTGTAGATTATAGTAGGTTATTCTATACTCATATACCCTGTCTTATTCCTATCGTGCAGTGGCAGTGGTCAGCGGACAGTGGGCAGTTGACAGCAGAGCAGAGACAGTGGACGGATTGAGGGCCAAGCCCTTAGTCCTATCTTTGGCAGTCAGCTTGTCAGTGGACGGGTTGGTGAGCCAAGCTCACTCGCCCTATCTTGTCTGCAGGCCAGTCAGCAGAGATGGCAGGTGGCAGAGGCAGAGGCAGAGGCAGAGGTGACAGAGACAAGGGCAAGGCCAAGGCTCCAGATTCACCGCCCAAGAAGAAGTAGAGGACAGGTGACCCTGAGTGGGACCAGGCTCTCAGGGCAGCAGCAGTTGACTTACCCACCGGCAGAGACACAGGGTTCCGGATCAGGGACCCACCTGCTGGAGGACAGGGGGAGACTCCGAGGAGGTCTTCCAGAGCTAGAGCCACAGTGCAGCGGACTCCGTCCACCCGTGAGGTTGGTACGTCGAGGACCGCGCAGGAGCAGCAGGTGCAGCCAGAGCCACAGGAGGAGAGCTCTTCCAGCTCCGGTGACGAGGTCACCGAGGCTGACAGGCAGAGGATGACCGCGAAGTTCTGTGCTCTCGACAGGACTGCTTCTCTCAGAGACGTACTTGCTGAGGACGCTCTCAGGCTGCCAGGCCCCGTCCTCAAGAAGTTCAGGAGAGTCAGTGAGGAGGCTTGGGTACCTGCCAGGAGGGACCCACAGGCAGGAGGTCGCTTCTGGACCTTGCTTCAGCAGAGGATAGCAGCTGGACTGAGGAGCAGACTGCGGACTGGTGGAGCTGATAAGCTCTTTGTCACTCACTAGCACTGCAGCATACAGGCTGCCAGCAGAGGTGCCGGGACAGACTTCACACAGCACTTGACCTATATCCCGGCCTCGAGGAGATCATCACCACACAGATGAGATGGGATTATGATATAGTGATAAATTTCTACGCTTCTCTGTGGATTGCCCCAGATCGGTCTGCTATATGGTTCATGCTCAGAAGGCAGCCCCACAGAGTGACGAGGGAGAACCTCGTAGAGGCCCTAGAGATTGTTCAGCACGAGACTAGGGTGTTTCCACTTGCTCACCCAGGGATGGAGCCTCCCCGCAGACCTCTTGGGGGACACCTACCATCTGATGAGGATATGAGTATTGCTTTCCCTCCACCTCACCCGGAGAACTTCAGCCGAGCTCACACCAGACTGACACATGAGGGCAGAGTTCTCAGGAGCATTCTTAGCAGGACCATTGTGCCGAGGAGTGGATACAGGGATCAGTTCTCTATACTTTCACAGTGGGTCGTCATGCTGATACTGAGGCACAGAGGCTTTGACTTGGTGGATTTGATACTGAGCCAGATGGAGGACGTCATTGCAGAGAGCATAGCTGCTAGACACTTAGCCTTCGCTCCACTGATTTGCTATATTCTGAGGAGGCTACAGTTGTTGTCTCAGGAGGACTACGATGAGCTGCCCAAGAAGACCACAGCGTACACACCCCTACCTGCCTCCGACAGACGGGTTGCTGCCCGGGAGTCAGCTTCGCAGGGGAGTTCTTCACAGGGGCTAGGAGACACGGCTACCGAGACAGAGCAGCATATCCACACTGGTAGTCAGATGGAGTCCATTCCTGAGGACGTGACTCCGGACTCTAGAGCAGGACCTTCAGGCTCAGCTACAGCTCCAGCTCAGACAGACTCAGTACTTCGTGCAGAGCTTGCAGCTATCCGTAGAGAGCTTCAGAGTCAGCGAGAGGATAGGGAGAGAGATCGACAGATGCTAGACAGTGTGGTACTCACTCAGAGGGAGATGGCCTCTGGCTTGTCGTCGCTATTCACAGGCTTTGAGGCGATCGCTCAGACTCTTCGTCTCTTTGGACAGGCATTGCCAGGCCTCCCGTCGTTCGCTCCCCTTACTTTCCCAGGTGTGCTGCCACCAGATACAGTACAGTTTCAGCAGCTACAGCAGCAGCAGCAGCAGCAGTTTGCTCAGACACAGGGAGGACAGTCATCCAGTCAGGGACAGTATTTCAGCACCTTACTCACGGCTCCCATCTCACCTGCTGGTGCACCTACGGTGGGGCCGTCGACGTCCACGTTTGCTGGATTGACTGGAGAGGCAGGACCTTCTCAGCAGTACTTTTCTTCACCAGGCCTCTCCATGACTCCGTCAGCTTTACTAGTTACTACAGCTCCGAGCTTCTCACCGCTTCAGTTGACGAGTCCCTTCTTTGTGTCACCACTGCCAGCTCGTACCCTCGACTTTGACACAGTAGCACAGACCGCCTCAGTACAGACAGACTCAGTGCTTACAGCTTCACAGGCAGAGGTCGTGACTGCTACACCTGAGACAGCAGCAGTGGATCTCACAGACTTCGGGTACACCCGTGAGGAGGTAGATGAGGCTCTTGCTACAGGACAGGATCCACCATCCAGAGCAGCCTCACCTACTTGCAGTTTCACTTGGACCCCCAGTCGCTCACCCTCTCCTTCAGTCCACTCAGCTTCTGACGGAGAGGCAGTCGAGTACGCAGGGCAGCTTGAGCAGACACTCCTTCAGACAGACTCTCCTGGGATAGCTCACAGGCAGCTTGTGCCGTACACCCCACTCTTTCAGCCTCAGGAGACTTTGGGGATGCCGCGGACTTGGACTTGGACACCTCCAGTGCCACCTTCTCAGCAGCAGCAGGACAGTGCTCAGCCTTCTACCAGTTCTTCAGCACCTGCTGCCACTGCACCTCCTCCAGCCTCCGACGCGTAGGACAGCAGTTTTTCTCTTTCCTTCTTCTCTTTTTGGTCATTGGTGCCAAAGGGGGAGAGAGATAGAGATCTTGTATAGGTCTAGGGGGAGTAGCAGAGTGATCTTGTGTCCAGGGGGAGTGTGAGACAGTCTTTTGTCCAGGGGGAGACCATTTGTGACTTCATTTGTATATTCTTTTGGTTCTTCGTGGTTCTTGTTGAGCTTGTTTTGCTTTTGCTGGTATTTAGCTCATCAAGAATGCACTTGGTTTCATTTCATACACTTGCTCGTTATCTATATATCTTGTATATTGCTCTGGTATATTGCTCTGAGTTTGTATATGTTTACCTGGATGCGCTTATTTATATCTATCTTGCCAGGTTTCCTCTTTCTGTGATGATATGTGCACTCACTTGCTTTTGCAGGAATATCTTATAATCTTATCATCACAGAGTTGTGGTCATAGCTCATGTTTTTACTCCACATATATCACCCATGTGCTTTATTTTGCAGGTGATACCTTTTGAGCTATGACTACCTTGCTCTCCGTTTTACTTGTTCTTCATGCATATCTAATCTTCTCGATCACTCTTGCGCTTTACATTCTCTATCTTTTGATATCTTTTGATATGTGTTGTCACCAATCACCAAAAAGGGGGAGATTGTAAGCTTCATGACCATTGGAGTTCGGAAACCCCAAAGGTATGAATGTTTTGGTGATTGGGTGACCATATTGATGTGACTAACATTTCCTAGTAGGATATTCAAATGGTCATGTCAATGAAGCGTCGTCTCACATACTCTATCTATCGACGACTTGGTGATTGGTTGCCTCGACAATTCGGATCGAGAACTTGATGGAGTCAAGGTTGAAGATGGATCAAGGCTAAGGACATGATAGACCAAGCAAGTGTTGGCTTGGTGTAGATGCTAGCTTGAGTCCATAGGAAAAACCAGACTATCAAGAGGGATCGAATTGGTTCTCTTAGAGCACACTAGGTTAGAGATCAAATGGATGCATTGTGAGTCTCTTGAGGGCTAGGGTGGCTGAAGAGAAGAAGAGGAACCAAGTTTGGAGAAGTTGGAAGCAAGGATCAAGAAGTGGATCAAGTTTTCAGCTTATGCCGAAGAGATCGGACAGTACGGTCCTAGGGACCGTATGGTACGGTCTTCATTGAAGATCCAGACAGATAAGTGAAGTCTCGGGATGCTGAGAAAATGAAGACCGGACAATGGACCGTATGGTACGGTCAAGGGGACCGGACAGTACGGTCATGAGAAGATTTCCAGACAGAGAAAATGGAGTTTCTGGAAGTGGAAGAAATGAAGACCGGACAATCGACCGGATGGTACGGTCCTAGGGACCGGACAGTACAGTCTTCATTGGAGATGAAGAAGAAGATGGAGATGCGCCTGGAAATAGAGACCGGACAATACGGTCTGGAAGAGACCGGACAGTACGGTCCTTTGTACGGTCTCTAGTTTCGCAGGGCACTTTTGGGCAACGGCTAGTTTTGGATTGGTAGCCTATAAATAGTTGGTTGCCCGCCCCTTGAGGGGTCTCTTGGCCATTGTTGGAGTGCAGGAAACTCAGAGGAAGCCAAGAGCAAGAGAGAGAAGCACTTGTGAAGGATTTGGAGTGATCCTAGTGCTTGAGAGAGTAGCAATTGCATCCACTTGATCTCTAGGCTAGTGTGAGCTTGAGAGAGTCACTTCGGTTTTTTACTCTTGGTCTATGGCGAGGCCTAGACCGGTTAGGCGTCGGTGTTGAGCTGTCCGAGGAGAGTGTGGAAGCCAACACAAGTCTGTACACGGTCTTGGAGCTTCCCGTGCGAAAGAAGCATCACTAGTGGAGCGCCCTTTGGCACGCATCACGTGCGGAGCCTTACCTCCGGAAGAGTACCCGGGATCGAGCCCGGCGGGACGTGCCCGCGACTTCACTCGGAGGGTGAAGTGTGCTCTAGGAGGGATCGCCTTCGAGCGGAGGGACGGGGTCGAGACTCCGGCGGGAGTGACCCAACGTGGAGTAGGGGAAGGCGCCATCCTTCCGAGACCACGGGAAAAATCATGAGCATTCCTATCCTTATCTCCTTTACTTACTAGCATTTACGTTTCCGCATTTACCTTATGTGCTAGTAGAATTGCATGATAGGTTGTCTCTTTACTACTTGGTAGAATTGCTTGTTAGGGTGTTGCTTGTTGCATAGACTAGATTGTGTGCGCGCATCGCTTGCTTTTGTTATCACCATATCTAGTCTTGCTAGCTTCACGCCTAAAGTACGTTTGGGAGAAATTGTTGACACACCGATTCACCCCCTCCCCCCCCCCTTCTCGGTGCCCTTGATCCTTTCAGCCCTCCTTCCAACCCGCGGCCGGCGGCGCCATCGCCGCCTCGCCGCCGCCGCCACCCACCGCTGGGTCGCGGCCGCCGCCCTCCGGGCTCCTCCTCTACAGCCGGCGACCATGGAAGGCCACCCCCAACCCCGAACCCTAACCCCGAACCCCGAAGCTGCCTCTCCTCGCCGGCTTGCCGCTTCTTCTTCCGCCTCTCTCCGCCTGCGTACGAGAGTTTGCGGCTTTGGGTGTACAAGGCAGGGGCGGATCTAATAGGGCAGCCTCCTTTCGATCATCCCCACAACTCAGCCCAAATAGTTGAAAAACCATTCACTACAGAAACCCGACGTTTGCCGAGTGTTTTTTTCCTTGCCGAGTGTATTTATTCGGGCACTCGGCAAAAAAGGTCTTTGCCCAGTGCTAAAAAAACTCGGCAAAGAGGAGTTTGCCGAGTGCCCAAAAAAAAACACTCGGCAAAGAGGAGTTTGCTGAGTGTTTTTTTCAACACTCGGCAAAGTTTTTAATCTTTGCCGAGTGTTTATTTCCGACACTCGGCAAAGAAGCACCTCTACACTCGGCAAAGAGCCCTCTTTGCCGAGCGTTTTTTCCAATTACACTAGGCAAAGAATATTACAATTAATTTTTTGAGACACTAAATTAATTCAAATCAAAAAGTTTTGAACTACAAAGTTGTATAACTTCTCAACATCTACACTTCTTATTTTGGTAATTTTTCATTTGACAAAGCACAAGTAAATTTGTTTACAAAATCTACGGCTCCCGTATAGTTTCTCGAAACATAAAGAGAGATATTTGAATTTGTAAACAATGTTACTACCATTATTTTGAATAAAAAACTAAAATAAAAGTTGTAGATCTTCAGAAGTTACACAACTTTGCTGTTGAACGCTTTTTAATTTGAATTAATTTGTAAACAAAAAGTACGTTTGAATTTCTAAAATTTCAAAATTTGAATTTTTCAAACAACCTCGGATAGAGAAACAATCAAAATGAAAGTTGTAGATATAAAAAAGTCATGAAACTTTCTAGTTGACAACGTTTTTATTTGAAATCATCTTGTCAACCGAAAACTTAGTTTGGAAGAGTTCAAATTTGAAATTCAAATTTTGTAAACGACCTAAGATGGAGAATCGACCAAAATAAAAGTTGTAGATATCAAAAAGTTATTAAACTTTGTAGTTGACAACTTTTTAATTTGAATTCATTTAGGGCCTCAAACAATTAGTTGAAACTTGGTTTAGTATAATATGAGTAGAATCAAAACGGAATATTGGCACATGTGATGCTGTGGTGTAGTGGTAGAGGGGGCTTCACGCGAAAGGGAGAGGTCGCGGGTTCGAATCCCACCGGCCCCGTAGTGATTGATTGCCCATGAGGCCCTGTAACGAACATCCCAAGTAGCTAGGAAACCAGCTCACCGTCATGCTTCATTCACTCCACACGGCTGCTACTCAATCCTTAATCGAACTTCACACAACTGCTAACAGTTCAATTTTGCTTACACACTCACAAACGGACAAACGGTGTTCAATGTTTCTCATAAATTTGTAGATTTACAATATGTTCAAAAGAATTTTTTTCAGTTCAAGCAATACCAACAGTAGAAATTATCTAAGCTCTGATGGTAGCACAAGTGAACAAAGAATGATTGAGCCCACAAGTGAGCATAGGCTCTCCTTTTTTTTTCTTTTTTTTTCTTTTTTGCGAATGAGCATATACTAATCGAACATGAACCAAAGAGAGCTGAAGTCATTATTTATCACTCATTATTATTTTTGTGTGTCCAGATTGTTTCTCATGATGACTAATCTATATATATATGATGGTTTACTCGTGTGTCATCCTTTTTATTAATTTATATGTACGGAACTGTGACTATACTTCATACTAGATTTATTTGATGTCAAGAGAGAAAATTTATACCTATGTTAGTAGAGTATATTCAGCCCCCCTACGTAGTATTTCCGTCTGGATCTGACAGACTCTGCAGGTTACGGTTACTGTAATGATAAGGCAACAAAGATTCAGACGCCTTCCATGCCTTAGTTCGTTCAATTCAGACTTTGCATGGTGCCAGTCGTAGTTCGTTCCCCTCCTTAGCTTGGCCGAGCTTTGGTTGAACAAGTCCAAGTGCTTCCCTTGAGATTCCAACAAACAATAGAGCAGGTATATATACATCTTCTCTCAGTATATCGAGCTGTCAGCCCTATTAATGACGACGTAGAAGTAGCTCACGTTGTTAGCCATACAAACACATTAACTAGCGGAGCGTGCATAATTAAGCAACAAAATAATCAGGTACTGTTTGGAACCCGGACAAGGAAGATACCAAGGTGCCCGGGAGCGCCTACATATCTTAGCCAGTATCAAACGACTGGGATTAGCACTAAATAACACCCTCCAAAGCATATAATTACCTTATCCTGTGATTATCTAAGTTATCTAGTCTGAGGATTCCTCTGGAGTATACGCATTACTGGCCTGGCAGTGGAAGATGGAACCGTAGTACAGCTAAACTGCACCGCCCATAGCTAAATAAATCTGTAGCACACTTCAGTGAAAAATTCTAGATGTCTACTGCCTTTCTATTCTCATAGAGATTATCCTCAGAAAGTACATGTTTAATCATGGATGCCCTCTTAGAGTACAAATATATGTCCAAACGGAGAGCAGATGAGCTCTTTAGTGGCCTTTTTTTTTTTTTTTTGATCCCCACTATAACTAACGCAAAAATATTAGATTGTATATGGGGGGCTATCTGTGTTTGAAGTTTTTTTTTTGAGTTATATTTTAGCTGTATGGATTCTCTTTTGAAAATGAATTCATGAAGTAAATCCAGCTAAGCAAAAGCTGATGATTGAAGTAATAACACTAGAGACATTAATGGGCTCAATTTATGAAAACAAAATGAACTCATTTGCAATGCATCACTATCTAAGTCATAGGAATTAATCTTAGCATATTATTTTGCTGTGCTCCGTGGAAAAAGCTCGCAGCTCGGGTTTTCTCATTTTTGTCCTCATGCTGCAGCAAAACCCAGAACCAAAAACTGATGATTAAATTAATAAAGTTCATTGGAGTACTTGCGTAACTGTCATACATATATAATGCTCGACGCATAAACACACCAATATATCCAGCTGTTTTTTTTTTTTTGTTCAGCATCCGCTCGTGCTCATCAATAGTACTACTCCGTAATCCGTACTTTGGGGAACCATTAGATATGATTGGTGGGATCTAAATTCAAGCAAGTGGTGGCCAGATCATGCATGCATAAACAGCCTAGCAGTTAGGTGCATTTAATGCAAGCGTATTTCGATAATCCTGCATGTCGAAATGCCCTGGCATGAAGTAATTAATCGTCATCTTCCCCGGTGGCCATGTGTGTGTGGTCCGAAGCGGCACAGTAGGCCATGGCCAAGGGTGGCTGAAGTAGGCACCTGCCGGCCTCATTCCCTATTCCCCACTTGCTGTGTTCTGGTGCACGGAGACATTTGTGCAGGCATTACGTACGTATAGTGTACCATGCATATCTTCCTAGCTAGCTAGCTCTCCTACGTACGTTTAGCAGAGGCTAGCTGTCGATGGAGTCGCTTGTCATGGCTTGGGTCAGGGAAACGATGCCGACTCTCTGCTACGACGTGGATCCGGAGGCGTCTTTTTCGGTCGTGGACGGTGCCGACACTACTGTCATCCATGAGTGCTTGCTGCAGCACCCGTGGACGTGGGAGCTTCAGCTTCCCGCCGACGACGGCGTCCTCGACGTCGCGGAGCCTGGTGGCAACACCAGTACTGCGTTCGCGCACGACGTCGGCTGGGCAACGAACACGGCCGGCGTGTCCTCCTCCTCCTCCTCGTCATCCCCGGTCACATTCGACGGCCGTGGCAAGGAGTGTCCCGCCGTCGCGTGGACGGACGACGACCCCACGGACCAGCTTGTTAGCTACGGTGCTCTGCTGGCGCCGCGCGCCACCCCGAACTTGTTCATCAGCTTCGAAGGCGGCGACGGCACGGACGTCGCGACGGCGGCGGCGACTAATAATAAGCGTGCGCGTGCGGCGCCGTCGCAGCACGGATCGGCACAGGAGGAAGCCACGACAGAAACCAACAAGAAGAGGGCCGCCACCACCAAGCGCGCCCAGGCGACAGCGACGCCACCGCCGACGGAGCCCCAAAAGTCAGCAGCCAAGGTACGAGATTATTCGTCAGAGTTTTATTTAAGAGTCTTGGCCGATTACCATAAGTAACACGGCTGGAACTTACGATCGATCGGGCTGCAGAACCGCCGGGAGCGGGTCAACGAGCGGCTGAAGGTGCTGCAGGAGCTGGTGCCCAACGGCAGGAAGCTGGACACGGTCACCATGCTCGACAAGGCCATCACTTACGTCAAGTTCATGCAGCTGCAGCTCAAGGTACCGTACCCTATAACTTGCATCCCTGCTGCACGAACGATGGCTCATCCAAGTATTACATCGATCGATTCTTCTTGTACCAACAAAACCGCCTTGAATCGGTGCCAGGTGCTGGAGACGGACGCCTTCTGGCCCACGCAAGGGGGCAAGGCGCCGGAGATGTCTCAGGTGAAGGAGGCGCTCGACGCTATCCTGCTCTCCGCGTCGTCCTCGACGCAATGTGACCAGCGATTGTCGTTCTAGCTAGCAACAGTAAACATTTTATTAATTTGTCAATATTACTTACTTGGCAGATCATGCATGAATCAACAATGTTGTCCATGGACAAAACCGTTCACGTACGTTGCAGAGTACTATGCTATATCTGCTATTTTTGTCACTGCTGCTCAGTGATTTACAGGTAAAAGATGCATGTTCTTGTATGCGTTGCTCTGCTCGTGGGCATCTATCTTTATTTCTCTCTCAACTAACAAGTAATTACCAATACACGGCAGCACTACAAACAAAACTCATTTTGATGTTATTAAGACAATAATATTTAAGCTAATATTTTGCAAAAAAGAAAGAGTTGTCATGTTTGCTCTGAAGGCCTAGATATTACCATATTATCGAAGAAGAAAAAAAAGAAAGAAAAATGACCCACCAAAGACGCTGTGAGAAAATTAGTCCAAAATACCCATCACATGTTTTTCAAACTAGCCACCATTGTATAAAATAACCTACACTACAAGTTTATAAAATGCAATAGAAAAAATTTGGCGGGAGTATAATAGTTTTGAAGTCTCGAACTATAACAGTCTATATGTTTCTCTGCTATGTTAAACCCATCATGTACTCTTTCTCACAGTCCTCTACAATTTAGAGGTAATGCGTAGCTTTACTGTGTTTGTTACATTTGCTGATTTCAGCCGTCTGCGAATAAATAAAGAAAAACCAAAAAGCCAAACGCAGGTGTAATGCGCAGGAGGTACCGTGCAGCGGAAACCACATGACGGGCCGGTCTGGCTCGCCGCTCATAATCTGGAGGAGTTTAAGAAAGTTGCTAAGCGTGCTTGCCGCATGCTTGAGCCACCACACGGCGCGTAAGGTGTCCTCCTGGCCACATTATGAACCGTAACGCGCGTATAAGCTCCACCGTATGGTACTAAACTTTAGTTTTCCTCATCCGCTCCGTTCAACCAGCCCAAAATATCCTTAAAAAAAAACGAGCCCAAAATAGAGCTGTCACAGCTATGGTTTGGGCTCTGGCTGCGAGTTGGGCCGTTGGCAGCGTGACTCTAGCGAGTGGGCTTTCGCTGCTTGCCCTCCCCTGTTTCATCATCCCCGTGCTTAGTGTTAGAGTATATTTGGTAGTATAAATATTGTATATTACGGGCTGCTATAAGTATTTCGAGAGGTGTCTTGTCCTCCAAGTCTTGTACTCTCGTATATACCAGCCGAGGGGCTCATAGCAATACAATTAACCATTCCACCATCATACAACAAATCTATCTCCTCTTACATAGTATCACGAGAGAGTTACGATCCTGTGACCTAACCCTAGCCGCCGCCATCTTCCGCATCGCGCGCCCCTGGGGAGATCCTTCTCCGCCAGGGGCAGCGCCCCTGTTTTGCAGCGGATCCTATTGATCTGGCTGCCATGGTCATCGTCGCAGAGCAGATACAAGTCTCCGTCTTCTCCTGCACCTCCGCGCTGTGCGCGCGTGGCATCGGGCTGCGCCGATCCAATCCCAGCCCGAGCGGATCCCTCTGTCGTGCCGCCTCCACCTCTGTGGGCGTGTCACGGCAGCACCAGGCTCTCAGCTGCTCCGCCTTCAGGCCAGGGTTCTCAAAACCTTTCAAAACCGGTCGGTTTTCGCGAAAACGGGGAAAACCCGGTCCGGTTAGTAAAACCGGCCGGTTTTTCAAACAAACCGAACCTAGTTACTATAGTAAATCGAAAACCGTCCGGTTTTTTCCGGTTTACCGGACCGGTTTTTTCGGGATCGAAAACCGGGAAAAGTACGGTTTTGTGAACCTTGCTTCAGGCTTGGCACGTCGTCGTGGAGGCTCCCACCACTACGGGCGTTGCCGCAGGCTGTCGGGCCTGCACATGCGCGTCGCTTGCGAGATGACTAGCGCCGAGCATCTCTTTGATTTCTTTTTTCTTGCCTCGGGTCACTTCAGGCAAAGAGATGAGAAAGAGGATAAGATGAAGGCTTAGGCAATGGTCACATAGGTTCACACGGATATCTTCATCCTGCTGTAAGTACTTTTTTTTTCCCGATCTTTGATCAGGTTTTGCGTCGCCCATCGCCGTCGAGCTCGCGTTCCTCTTCTCCGACATCGGCATCAACGATATCAGCTGCATTTCGTCTCCAACAGCTAGACGCTCGACGCTCAAGGGACGCCTTGATGCGTCATTGTTCAGCTACCTCGACTACACGCCGGTTCGTCGTCGCCACCGTCGAGACGTCCTCAACACTACTGCCAGCACGTCCACTCCGTACAGCATCGTCGTGCTCCCGCGCGCATGTCGGTCTGATCAATCGGCAATGCGTGGTCGTCGAGGCCGCGTACCACGCCTTCAAGCTTTGGGCTGCCGTTGCGTCGCCTCCTCAGGCCGCAGCGCCGCCGCTCGTGGTCGTCACCGACTTGAGAAGCACCCTCCAAAGCGCGACTCCGTCTACTGTGGCACACGTCGTTGCATCTTCATCGTCGTCTTTGTCACGCCGTTCGAGTTCTTCGCCTTCTACTTCGAGCACCGCCGCCGCGCATCTACAGGCAACCCGCGTTGCCACATCTGGCCGTCGGTTTAGCCACATCTTCAGTCTTCGTCCACCACGACCACGTCGCCAGAGTCGTCGTCTCTTCCTCGACTACTTCATCTACTCCGACAACTGTGGTTGCGCCGGCACTCTCCTCCTCGCCGCTCTACGCGCCGCGACCGTCGTGGAGGCCTTCTCTGCTGGTCCCATCCGGCACTGGTGTATGTGATCGTGATGGTCTCTCCCTTCGTGCACCTGGTATTCGCAACACCGGTGCGTGCCTTTGTTCTCGACGCATTCTCGGGCCTGGCAAACCCGACGCACACGTCGCCCATGGCGGTTCGACAGCATTGGCTTGGCATCGACCTTCTTCTTCATGGTGCTTTGATCGCGTCGCCGTCTTCTTCCAGGCGCATTCTAGCGCACCCTCACATTGGCACCTCTCTGCGTCCACGGCTTCATGTGCGGCTTCCTCGACATCGGCAACCTCTACTTTGGCTTCGTCGACCACGGTACCTCAAGCACGACTCTTCGACCACAGCTACTAGCCTGTCACATCCCAAAAATTAGGAGCCTGAACTAGTGTAAATAAACCCTAAATAATGTTGGTTTATGTTTGAATTTTATATTTGAATTTTTCTGGAATTTCAAGTTCAGGCATGCATGGCATTTCATGTGCACAGGAATTTGTTAGATTTTTCGTGGGAAATATACTTAGCCAAAAATCTCGAAAAATTCACCATAGGTGAAGTTCACAGTGAAGTAATTTCTATGAATTTTTCAGAATTTTTGGAGAACGTTTAGGTAGGTAGAAAATTCGTGAACTTGTTAGTCTGTTTGAAAAATTCGAAAAACAGTAAATAGGTTATTTGGGCTCAGCCCATTTTTCCAACAGTCGCGCCAGCCTACCTCGGCCTGCTTCAGCCCGGTCCAGCCTGCATCAGCCCGCGTCGGCCCGCTCCCTCCTTCCCCTTCCTCTGCTCATGCGCGACGCGCACCGCGTGTGCGCCGCGATGCGCGCTGCCGTCTTGTGCCGCTCGCCGCCTCGCCGCCACGTAGCATGCCGCCTTCCCGCGCCTTCCTCTCACCAGAGCGTCGCACCGTCTTCTGCGCCGCGCTGACTTCGCGCTAGAGACAAGACGGGAACGATCCGCGCCGCACCGTGCCGCGCAATGCCATTCGCCGCCGCGGCACCGCCCTTCTGTTCCTCCCTGTCCTTCACTGGCGCAAGCCGCCGATGGTTGCCACGCATGTCCCAGAGCCTCGCGCAGCTTCTCGCACTCGCGCTCTCGATCCGGAGCCTCCCCTCTTCCTCCACTCCCTGCTCGCCACCGAGTCCGCGGGCGTGCACCCGAGCGCCAACAAGGCGAACCGCCTCTTTTCTCTATAAAAACTCGCGCTCTGCCTCGCCTATCTCCTCTTCCCTCCTTCCCTGGTCGTCTCGACCAGCCCTCGACCAGAGTTACTTGAAAAACAATGCGAATTTCATCTTTTCCCCAAAAGCGGCCGCCACCGCCATTGCCGGCAATTCGAGCTTCCCCGGTGAGCTTCACCTCAATTTCTTGTGCTTTTGACACCCCTGTGCGATGCTGATCCGGTTCCCCTTGCTTTTGCTCTAGGAATTTGGGCGGAGACATCTCGTCGCCGTTGTCTCCCCTGTTCCGCCGCCGCCATCGACGACGACCTCGTCTCCGGCCGTCTCTATCCTCGCCGGCTGATCGGTGAGCTTCCTAGGAGCCCATAGATGCTAGATGCGCGTGAAGTCGACGTCGCCGTGGTCGTTTCCGCGCAAATCGCCGTAGCTCTGCCGCCGCGCCGCCTAGGTTTTGGTCGCGCCGCCGCTACAGGGCACCACTGCCGGTGAGGCGACCACCGGAGTGTAGGTCTTGAGCTCGCGCATCGATTGATGTAGGATGTCGACGTCAACTGGCCACAGTTCACCGCCGGCGAGCCGTTCCGTCGCCGTGTTCACTGTGCATACGTTAATTTGAACTAAATCACTCCTAAGCCGCCACTTGTCACCACCCGATTGACCAGTTTTGGTTTAAACGTTTTTAGTATAAAATAGATAGAAGAATAGTGTGGAAAAATTTAGGAAAATAGCTGGAAAAATTCTTTATGTTTTTAGGCTCCTCCTTATATAAAAATATGATATAAGTATTTAGGAAAATTCCTAGTAGAAAATAAGTTAGCTTTATGCTTAGTTTAAAAATAAGTATTTAGGGAATTTGCATATGGAAAATAAATAAGATTAGGTTACTTTTTGAACTTTTCATAATCTATCTCCACTGTAGACACATAATTGATCATAGGAAAATTTGAAAAGAAATAAATGTAGAGTTGCTTCATTTCATAGAAAATCATATGTTTCTTTATAAGAATTTAATTGTTATTTGTACAATAGAACTGCATGCCATCACTATAATTAGAATATATAGATTTTGCCCTAGTTATCACAAGTAGTATAAATAATAGTTTTGTACAAACTTTAGTTTTCATGTTAAGTTAATTAACCTAAGTAAATAAACTTATTATGCATTGTATATAAATTATTTACATTCTATGCTCATGAATATATGTTGCACATCATAGTCATACATGTAGCCTTACATAAGTAATTCAATAAAGAATGATGAAACAATAGTACTTATATCTAGTTGAAAATATGCATGTACAACATATATGTTTTTCATGCCTATAGTTTCTACCCGCATTTCTATGCACTCTTGCTTTATTTAAATACTCAAGCTACATAGGTTTATGGCACCATGCTCATAAAACCTAAACCATGTAAAATAACCAATAAATATAGATCCATAGGATATGTTAAATTTGAGTAATTTAGGTAAATTGCAACACATTATTGACTATCATATGTATGCATTCAAAACACATAAATATTTAGAGAAAATAAAATAGGATCTTAACCCATAGGAATGTTTCCATATACATTAGGAGCATGTAGCCTCATTTTACATGTAAATCACCTTAAGAATATTTGCTATGTAAATCTAGTTTATTTACTCATGTTTCTTGAACAACCCCATGTTCATTAATAGAAATAATTTAGAATTTATATAATAGATATGCACGCAATCACCATCAATAAGCCATATGCATCTCACCATGTTTCCTTTAGGAATTTAATAAATAAATATTTACCCGTACCATCATGTTAACTTTGCCTTAATTAATTTAAATAAAATACATGCATACTTTCTTTTAAGAGAAAATAGGTCATAAATAATTTGTCTAGGTGAATATGGCCTACATAAGACCAGGATTTTATCTTATAATAAATGATCACGGAAAAGTAGATGGAACCACGTAAACCTCGGTTGACCTCTTTTCTAGTTATTTACCGATAGAACTTGATAACGTGTAGTCCGTTCGTACGAACTCCGAATACATATTTATTTTCGTAAAACACTCCATGATCATACTCTTTGGTTTTTATTCGAAATATTTGTATTTATTATTGTAGATTTTATTGGATCTTCTTGGATGACTTTATTTGGATCTCTCGGAGTTTATCGGTCGCGAATGATGCACACGTGAGTGAATCGTCGAAGGACTACATCGCGGGAAGATCGACACTTGAAGATCGTCGTATGAATTATGTATATAAAGGTGCGAGGCAAGCACACCCCTTGATCATTTTGATCCTATGATTGCAAATGCATTTAAGTGCTTAATATGTAGGATTAATTTGTGCATAATTTATATCACTAAAAATGCTCATTTGGGAAATAGTAGATACTACCTATTTGATTTTACCCATTTGTTGGACTATCATATTCCCTTGTAACCATAGGATGGGTTATCATAATGGTTGTACGCTCTAAGCTTTAAATATGATTAATTGCTAATAAGCTTGCTAAAATGGATAACTATATTTTGTATAAATGTAAGTACATGTATAATCATTAAATTTATGGTTTATGTTGATGGGAAATTATTATTGATGATATATGATGATAATTTAGATGTTGGCGGGTTTGATGTGATAATGATAAATGGATTAATGATTGTTTGATAATGATGATTTTGGAGACCCGTCGCATCGCATAAGGACCGGTACAGTTGTATCTTGATTTAGGGATATATCGTGCGACCATGGATGCTGGTATGGGACGGCCATGGCTAAGTAATTAGTTGAATGTTGCCTTGCCTTCTAGAAGTAGGGAATGTATGGATATTTTACCCAATCTGGTATTTATTCAGAGGGACCTCCATCACCACGGTGTTGGGCTCAAGGTTTACCAATACAATGAATTGTACCCTTTTCCTGCCTAACTATCCATATTCGAAGGAGGGGATAAATTGTACCTCTGGGATGTTAGTGGTCAGGTTCAGAGGGACTTTTGACAATTTAGGGAAGGCAAGGTTAACAAACGGCTAATGAAAACGTCATGCGTGATACCGATGTGCACCCTTCGTGAGAGCACGGTGCTAGCTACACCACAGACGGTCACTCACTGTCCATGGGTACAGCGTACAAACTCTGCAGAGTCATAATCCATTCGAATGGCCGTGCTTGCGGTCTCAAGCTCCTTAATGATAGGTCTTTGTTTAGAGAATGGTCGGGATTAAAATTGATCATGATGGTATTTAATATATGAATTGGTATAGATAATGATTTTGTAGGAACTTGACATGAAGTCAAGTATGTCACTTTATTCATATGATACTTTACTTGTACTTACCTTTATGCAATTTATATTCAAGCAATTTAATTTAGTAATTATTTCATTAATCAAGTTTAGATTGCCATTGCTCATTTATGCAAATTTACCCATATTATACCTTCCTTTATTTGGCCTTGCATATAATTATAGTTTTCTTATTATTCACCCGCATTGCTTGCCTCCGATAACTTGGTTTCAGAGATGACGAGGATTTCGGTGAGGAACGATGCCGTTCTTTCTAGGAGTTCAACTTCCAGTCAATTGCCTGTGGGATGAACACGGGGCACACGCTGGAGATTTGAATTCCTTTATGTTACCGCTGTATTTATTTCTTAAGGTATTTCGTCGGCCGTTGAGCCAATATTTTGTAAATTTCAAATAAACTTGATAGTTAAATTTTGATATGGCTATGATTCCACTGTGATTATCGTGTGTACTTGTCATTGATCCTGGGGCAAGTACGGAAAACACGGAGTTTCGGGTGATTTAATTACCCGGGATGTTGCAGTTGGTATCCGAGCTATATTGACTGCAGGTTGACCCTAGATAGACTGGTCGTTAGATTAGATTAGTAAATTGAAGCCATATTTTCAAAATTCTCAAATATATTTAAGGAAATTATAGGGATTTTTCTCTACCTTTCCTAAATCTTAGTCTCTTTTCTCATCTATATTTTTATTTGATTTTAAGAAATTATTTACTCACTCTTATCTCTTTCTTAGCTAAGGAGAAAAAGAAGAAGAAGAATATTGCTTTCTTTTCCTACCTTGATCTTAAATATTCTTTCTTGTATCTCATCTTGATATTGATTTTATTTTCTCCCTAATCTTATTTCTTCTATATTTATCATGAGACAAGGAAGAAGATGTAGTGAGAATGCGATGGTAAATACTAAGATCTCTTCTCTTA
Organism: Eragrostis nindensis; assembly: GCA_012490785.1. Lineage (NCBI taxonomy): Eukaryota > Viridiplantae > Streptophyta > Magnoliopsida > Poales > Poaceae > Eragrostis > Eragrostis nindensis. Next base: position 285,974 of record JAAXCT010000887.1, read on the forward strand.
TTCTTTTCAAAATTTCTTAGGAAGTATAGATATATAGGCCGTAGAAAGAAAATATTAAGGTAGGATTATATGGCATTTTAAAAGTGCTATGCCATAGAGACCTATAACATAATCATCAAGAAAATCGTTTTCAAAAATGCCGGAGGTTTTATTCGCAATTGTTTTACTCGTTCTTTTTGATTTGATGTTTCTATGTGATTTTGGGTTTCTTTCTTAGACATAAAGTAGTTATTAGAATAGTTTAAATTTTGCTAACTCTCCTTTAAGATAACCTCATACTAACTTGAATTGTGAACTACATTGACTTTATCATTCCAACTTTGTTAATTACGCCCCAACTTATGCTTCCTAACATCTTAGTTGCATATCTTTTACTTATTCGAGTGTATCAAATTTTTCCTTGGTCTACCTCCAAGCATGATATATCTATAGTAAGGTCATACCATATTTCTTCTTTTGAAAATAAATTATTCTTCTTTATCATTTTATTCGAGACCATTAAAAATTTAATTTCCATCAATTTTCATTCAAGGTGGAATACTCCTAATGCCGTAATCGCATACCTTTCACTTAATATATTAAACATTTCTTTGATTCATTTCCATGCATAACCTATACATTGCTAAAGCCGTGCTATCTTCCTTGTTAACTCGATGTCATATTTATCCCAGAGAATCTACTCCACGATTCTAAAATCCATTTTAGCATTGGTCCTATATGACCCATATTTCCTTGATAAATATACTAGTCTCCTATTTATTTTGTCATCCTCCTTTGTTAGTTCATTCGGTTTCAAAAGGGTCTCACCCCCCCTCACGTATCTATTTCTTCCATATCTTTAGTGCACCCTTACCTCTTTGATTCATGTAGATATAGTTTTAACATATGGCATAAAAGGTGCACACTATTCATATCATACCTCTTTCTTTCAAAAACAATTTATTTTTCTCTTTTCACTTTATGCAAGATCATTAAAAACTTGATTTCTATTATTTTGATTCTAGATGGAAATATTCCTAATACCATTTGTACCTTGTATCACGTTTTGCGTAGCGTGATTATTTTATTCAATCAACCTCCTTTGAAAATTTACTAGTATGAAGAATTCTCATTAATTTCTTGCCAACCCTCGTTTTACTATTTCTTGATAAACCAATAATCATATTTCATTATTCAAAAGAAGGATAAAATTTATTTCTATAACCATGATATCTTGTTTTCAAACTCTTCGACTTTTATCATGGTTGCTCTTTTGCACCTCTCCACCATATGAAATTTCCATGAATTATCTTTTGTTTCCAAGCCAGTCAATTTTTCTTTTACTCATAAAATATTTGTGCATTCCATCCATTTTAAAATTTGAGTATCCTTCACTTTCATATAAATGCCCATGATCATATTGTTTCGCATTCACGAAAATTTTGCCACTAATCGAATCATCTTTCCATATGATTCATGTTAACCATGATCTTCTATTTAATCATCGTTGTTGAATTCTATGACCTATCATCTATAAGAACATTTCCTCACTTGACTACCAATCAATTTTATAATCCTTGATCCATGAGGAAAAATCTCAAGATTTTAATTCTTATCTATCCTACTAACTATCAATTTTCTAGTAGCAATTTGCTTCAAATTCGGAAATTATGCCTATTTTAAGATCTTAGTTTTGCTAACTAATGATCATTTGTAAGGTAAGTCTAATTGCTACTCTAAGCCTCCCTGCTTCATTTTGAATAAACCTATCCTATTGTCATCTTCTATTAAAAAGAAAAAAAAAGGAAATGAGAATATCATATCATCTCATTTCTTAACTTTCCTATCTTGTTCACCATTTGGTAAAATTGAAGGTATGACCATCTTCGAATACCTTCTTAAAGCATTTTGATGTTGTTTTTGTATGCCTAATTGTTTTGTCTAACTATCTTACCTTGTGGTACTAATCTCTTATTTTATTGATTCAATGTCCATCGATTTGATACCCATTGACACTATTGGATTGAGAACAATATCTTTCTTGACTTGTTTAACCTAGAGATCACTTAATCCATGTTGATGTGAATCTCTAGAATCAACCTTGATCTTTACATGATCCAATGAAAAATATTATCTTTCATGGTCCACAAAACATAGAAACCTATGGCTCTATGTTACTTTGATTTTAGAAATTTCTTTGATCTTGTATATTCAAAGGTAATCATCTTGAAAACCTTGGAATAACTCCTTATACTATTCATGAATAAACCTTGTTGTCATGAATTGTTCACCATCCTTACTTGAACGTCAAGCCATTCTACCATTTATTACCAATTCGTTGATCATACTTTAATAATTATTGTGTCACATTGTTACACATGCCCATATTGTCATATGTTGCATTGATCATATATATTTGGGATCCTTCATTATTTTATGAAATCCATATTGACTTGTTCAAAAATTTGTTTTAATCTTGTCCTAAAGAACTTACCTCGTAAACCTTGGAGTAGGTTCCTAAACCATCCTTGATGTTCCCACTAAGTAATTTTAGTTGCAAGGATTGGTAGCCATTCTTCTCGGATAACAAGTGTTGTGCTCATATATCCTTCAATGACCAATATGCCATTCGAGTCATTTAAAAACCAATCCTATTGACTTTACTTTATCTTTGTAAACTTATCCGTTTTCTCGAGGTCGAATTTCATTGGAACATTATCCTATTGATTTGACTTCCATTCTTTGGTAGGTCAAAATTCATTATAAAAAAAAAAAAAAATTCTTACGGTTTGAAAATTTCATGTTTCCTTGAACCTAAGAAATTTTCCTTATTCATTTATTGGGACTCATGGCATTCAAAATTGTTCCATAATCAATCATATTGGTTTTGTTTCACCATTATAAATTCATTTGCTTACATGATCCTAAAACTCCATTGGATTACTAGTCTACCACTCTTGACTCCATTTTTCAATAGATTATTTCATCAAAACTTTCTTGTGATTTTGAAAATATCATAGTATCTTTGGTATAAGCATCCACTTAAATATTTCTCTTACTCTCGAACCTATTTTTGAAAGCCTTTATGCATTATGTTGAATAAAATAAAATTTTCTTCTTTGGTCATATAGGTGCTTGCTAACTTTCGATAAAAGTTAAAAATTAAAAAATAATAAATAAAATAAAATATGTAATGCTAATACTCATGGTGAGATCACACCAAAGACGAGGAACACTAATATGTGATTCGGGGTTTTCACCTAACATCGCCGTAGAAGATCAAGTATTTTCTCAAGATAGAGGAAAGGGACTTCATGAAGATACTTCAAAGACAAGAAAGTAGCGACTACATCAAGGAGGAAGCAAGGAGAGTATAAGACGATGACTCATTGCTACAGAAATCTTGAAGATGAAGAAACTAATTTTATATGTTGTGCATTGCATTTCAAGTATTTTATGAATGATAAGTTAAAATTTATTTAAGGGGGTAGGACGTAAGATATATCTAACTCTACTAATATTTTGATCATACAAGTACTAACCTCTTTTATGAGCCAGAAAAAAATCTTTTGCAATTTTTGCAAACAAATGTTAACAAAACCTTAAAGATTTCTTTTAAAGGATTCCTCTTCCTCAAGATACCAATGTTCGTCAAGCATGAAGGACATATACACTACAGTGGAGAACAACCTCAAGAAATCTACTATATCGAAGAATACATGAAGATTGTTCCCTACGTGTGGCATGCTGAAGACGAAGAACTAATAATGTCTTGACATTTAATCTCAAAACCATCCTCCACTAACTACAACGGAGTAGGGATACGGCATAAGAAGAATTTTTAAGAAAGTGACCATGTCAAAGAGGGAGACAAAACAAGAGCGTGAAGATCATCCTCACATATGGCGTATCAAAGATCGAAGAACGTTTCGACATTTTGGAATTAACTTCCGTAAACATCCACACTAACACTTTGCGGAATCTCGAGGACGAGATTCTTTTTAAGGGGGGTGGAACTGTCACATCCCAAAAATTAGGGGCCTGAACTAGTGTAAATAAACCCTAAATAATGTTGGTTTATGTTTGAATTTTATATTTGAATTTTTCTGGAATTTCAAGTTCAGGCATGCATGGCATTTCATGTGCACAGGAATTTGTTAGATTTTTCGTGGGAAATATACTTAGCCAAAAATCTCGAAAAATTCACCATAGGTGAAGTTCACAGTGAAGTAATTTCTATGAATTTTTCAGAATTTTTGGAGAACGTTTAGGTAGGTAGAAAATTCGTGAACTTGTTAGTCTGTTTGAAAAATTCGAAAAACAGTAAATAGGTTATTTGGGCTCAGCCCATTTTTCCAACAGTCGCGCCAGCCTGCCTCGGCCTGCTTCAGCCCGGTCCAGCCTGCATCAGCCCGCGTCGGCCCGCTCCCTCCTTCCCCTTCCTCTGCTCATGCGCGACGCGCACCGCGTGTGCGCCGCGATGCGCGCTGCCGTCTTGTGCCGCTCGCCGCCTCGCCGCCACGTAGCATGCCGCCTTCCCGCGCCTTCCTCTCACCAGAGCGTCGCACCGTCTTCTGCGCCGCGCTGACTTCGCGCTAGAGACAAGACGGGAACGATCCGCGCCGCACCGTGCCGCGCAATGCCATTCGCCGCCGCGGCACCGCCCTTCTGTTCCTCCCTGTCCTTCACTGGCGCAAGCCGCCGATGGTTGCCACGCATGTCCCAGAGCCTCGCGCAGCTTCTCGCACTCGCGCTCTCGATCCGGAGCCTCCCCTCTTCCTCCACTCCCTGCTCGCCACCGAGTCCGCGGGCGTGCACCCGAGCGCCAACAAGGCGAACCGCCTCTTTTCTCTATAAAAACTCGCGCTCTGCCTCGCCTATCTCCTCTTCCCTCCTTCCCTGGTCGTCTCGACCAGCCCTCGACCAGAGTTACTTGAAAAACAATGCGAATTTCATCTTTTCCCCAAAAGCGGCCGCCACCGCCATTGCCGGCAATTCGAGCTTCCCCGGTGAGCTTCACCTCAATTTCTTGTGCTTTTGACACCCCTGTGCGATGCTGATCCGGTTCCCCTTGCTTTTGCTCTAGGAATTTGGGCGGAGACATCTCGTCGCCGTTGTCTCCCCTGTTCCGCCGCCGCCATCGACGACGACCTCGTCTCCGGCCGTCTCTGTCCTCGCCGGCTGATCGGTGAGCTTCCTAGGAGCCCATAGATGCTAGATGCGCGTGAAGTCGACGTCGCCGTGGTCGTTTCCGCGCAAATCGCCGTAGCTCTGCCGCCGCGCCGCCTAGGTTTTGGTCGCGCCGCCGCTACAGGGCACCACTGCCGGTGAGGCGACCACCGGAGTGTAGGTCTTGAGCTCGCGCATCGATTGATGTAGGATGTCGACGTCAACTGGCCGCAGTTCACCGCCGGCGAGCCGTTCCGTCGCCGTGTTCACTGTGCATACGTTAATTTGAACTAAATCACTCCTAAGCCGCCACTTGTCACCACCCGATTGACCAGTTTTGGTTTAAACGTTTTTAGTATGAAATAGATAGAAGAATAGTGTGGAAAAATTTAGGAAAATAGCTGGAAAAATTCTTTATGTTTTTAGGCTCCTCCTTATATAAAAATATGATATAAGTATTTAGGAAAATTCCTAGTAGAAAATAAGTTAGCTTTATGCTTAGTTTAAAAATAAGTATTTAGGGAATTTGCATATGGAAAATAAATAAGATTAGGTTACTTTTTGAACTTTTCAGAATCTATCTCCACTGTAGACACATAATTGATCATAGGAAAATTTGAAAAGAAATAAATGTAGAGTTGCTTCATTTCATAGAAAATCATATGTTTCTTTATAAGAATTTAATTGTTATTTGTACAATAGAACTGCATGCCATCACTATAATTAGAATATATAGATTTTGCCCTAGTTATCACAAGTAGTATAAAATAATAGTTTTGTACAAACTTTAGTTTTCATGTTAAGTTAATTAACCTAAGTAAATAAACTTATTATGCATTGTATATAAATTTATTTACATTCTATGCTCATGAATATATGTTGCACATCATAGTCATACATGTAGCCTTACATAAGTAATTCAATAAAGAATGATGAAACAATAGTACTTATATCTAGTTGAAAATATGCATGTACAACATATATGTTTTTCATGCCTATAGTTTCTACCCGCATTTCTATGCACTCTTGCTTTATTTAAATACTCAAGCTACATAGGTTTATGGCACCATGCTCATAAAACCTAAACCATGTAAAATAACCAATAAATATAGATCCATAGGATATGTTAAATTTGAGTAATTTAGGTAAATTGCAACACATTATTGACTATCATATGTATGCATTCAAAACACATAAATATTTAGAGAAAATAAAATAGGATCTTAACCCATAGGAATGTTTCCATATACATTAGGAGCATGTAGCCTCATTTTACATGTAAATCACCTTAAGAATATTTGCTATGTAAATCTAGTTTATTTACTCATGTTTCTTGAACAACCCCATGTTCATTAATAGAAATAATTTAGAATTTATATAATAGATATGCACGCAATCACCATCAATAAGCCATATGCATCTCACCATGTTTCCTTTAGGAATTTAATAAATAAATATTTACCCATACCATCATGTTAACTTTGCCTTAATTAATTTAAATAAAATACATGCATACTTTCTTTTAAGAGAAAATAGGTCATAAATAATTTGTCTAGGTGAATATGGCCTACATAAGGCCAGGAATTTATCTTATAATAAATGATCACGGAAAAGTAGATGGAACCACGTAAACCTCGGTTGACCTCTTTTCTAGTTACTTACCGATAGAACTTGATAACGTGTAGTCCGTTCGTACGAACTCCGAATACATATTTATTTTCGTAAAACACTCCATGATCATACTCTTTGGTTTTTATTCGAAATATTTGTATTTATTATTGTAGATTTTATTGGATCTTCTTGGATGACTTTATTTGGATCTCTCGGAGTTTATCGGTCGTGAATGATGCACACGTGAGTGAATCGTCGAAGGACTACATCGGGGGAAGATCGACATTTGAAGATCGTCGTATGAATTATGTATATAAAGGTGCGAGGCAAGCACACCCCTTGATCATTTTGATCCTATGATTGCAAATGCATTTAAGTGCTTAATATGTAGGATTAATTTGTGCATAATTTATATCACTAAAAATGCTCATTTGGGAAATAGTAGATACTACCTATTGATTTTACCCATTTGTTGGACTATCATACTCCCTTGTAACCATAGGATGGGTTATCATAATGGTTGTACGCTCTAAGCTTTAAATATGATTAATTGCTAACTAAGCTTGCTAAAATGGATAACTATATTTTGTATAAATGTAAGTACATGTATAATCATTAAATTTATGGTTTAGGTTGATGGGAAATTATTATTGATGATATATGATGATAATTTAGATGTTGGCGGGTTTGATGTGATAATGATAAATGGATTAATGATTGTTTGATAATGATGATTTTGGAGACCCGTCGCATCGCATAAGGACCGGTACATTTGAATCTTGATTTAGGGAAACATCGTGCGACCATGGATGCTGGTATGGGACGGCCATGGCTAAGTAATTAGTTGAATGTTGCCTTGCCTTCTAGAAGTAGGGAATGTATGGATATTTTACCCAATCTGGTATTTATTCAGAGGGACCTCCATCACTACGGTGTTGGGCTCAAGGTTTACCAATACAATGAATTGTACCCTTTTCCTGCCTAACTATCCATATTCGAAGGAGGGGATAAATTGTACCTCTGGGATGTTAGTGGTCAGGTTCAGAGGGACTTTTGACAATTTAGGGAAGGCAAGGTTAACAAACGGCTAATGAAAACGTCATGCGTGATACCGATGTGCACCCTTCGTGAGTGCACGGTGCTAGCTACACCACAGACGGTCACTCACTGTCCATGGGTACAGCGTACAAACTCTGCAGAGTCATAATCCATTCGAATGGCCGTGCTTGCGGTCTCAAGCTCCTTAATGATAGGTCTTTGTTTAGAGAATGGTTGGGATTAAAATTGATCATGATGGTATTTAATATATGAATTGGTATAGATAATGATTTTGTAGGAACTTGACATGGAAGTCAAGTATGTCACTTTATTCATATGATACTTTACTTGTACTTACCTTTATGCAATTTATATTCAAGCAATTTAATTTAGTAATTATTTCATTAATCAAGTTTAGATTGCCATTGCTCATTTATGCAAATTTACCCATATTATACCTTCCTTTATTTGGCCTTGCATATAATTATAGTTTTCTTATTATTCACCCGCATTGCTTGCCTCCGATAACTTGGTTTCAGAGATGACGAGGATTTCGGTGAGGAACGATGCCGTTCTTTCTAGGAGTTCAACTTCCAGTCAATTGCCTGTGGGATGAACACGGGGCACACGCTGGAGATTTGAATTCCTTTATGTTACCGGTGTTTATTTCTTAAGGTATTTCGTCGGCCGTTGAGCCAATATTTTGTAAATTTCAAATAAACTTGATAGTTAAATTTTGATATGGCTATGATTCCACTGTGATTATCGTGTGTACTTGTCATTGATCCTGGGGCAAGTACGGAAAACACGGAGTTTCGGGTGATTTAATTACCCGGGATGTTGCAGTTGGTATCCGAGCTATATTGACTGCAGGTTGACCCTAGATAGACCGGTCGTTAGATTAGATTAGTAAATTGAAGCCATATTTTCAAAATTCTCAAATATATTTAAGGAAATTATAGGGATTTTTCTCTACCTTTCCTAAATCTTAGTCTCTTTTCTTATCTATATTTTTATTTGATTTTAAGAAATTATTTACTCACTCTTATCGCTTTCTTAGCTAAGGAGAAAAAGAAGAAGAAGAATATTGCTTTCTTTTCCCTACCTTGATCTTAAATATTCTTTCTTGTATCTCATCTTGATATTGATTCTATTTTCTCCCTAATCTTATTTCTTCTATATTTATCATGAGACAAGGAAGAAGATGTAGTGAGAATGCGATGGTAAATACTAAGATCTCTTCTCTTATTCTTTTCAAAATTTCTTAGGAAGTATAGATATATAGGCCGTAGAAAGAAAATATTAAGGTAGGATTATATGGCATTTTAAAAGTGCTATGCCATAGAGACCTATAACATAATCATCAAGAAAATCGTTTTCAAAATGCCGGAGGTTTTATTCGCAATTGTTTTACTCGTTCTTTTTGATTTGATGTTTCTATGTGATTTTGGGTTTCTTTCTTAGACATAAAGTAGTTATTAGAATAGTTTAAATTTTGCTAACTCTCCTTTAAGATAACCTCATACTAACTTGAATTGTGAACTACATTGACTTTATCATTCCAACTTTGTTAATTACGCCCCAACTTATGCTTCCTAACATCTTAGTTGCATATCTTTTACTTATTCGAGTGTATCAAATTTTTCCTTGGTCTACCTCCAAGCATGATATATCTATAGTAAGGTCATACCATATTTCTTCTTTTGAAAATAAATTATTCTTCTTTATCATTTTATTCGAGACCATTAAAAATTTAATTTCCATCAATTTTCATTCAAGGTGGAATACTCCTAATGCCGTAATCGCATACCTTTCACTTAATATATTAAACATTTCTTTGATTCATTTCCATGCATAACCTATACATTGCTAAAGCCGTGCTATCTTCCTTGTTAACTCGATGTCATATTTATCCCAGAGAATCTACTCCACGATTCTAAAATCCATTTTAGCATTGGTCCTATATGACCCATATTTCCTTGATAAATATACTAGTCTCCTATTTATTTTGTCATCCTCCTTTGTTAGTTCATTCGGTTTCAAAAGGGTCTCACCCCCCCTCACGTATCTATTTCTTCCATATCTTTAGTGCACCCTTACCTCTTTGATTCATGTAGATATAGTTTAACATATGGCATAAAAGGTGCACACTATTCATATCATACCTCTTTCTTTCAAAAACAATTTATTTTTCTCTTTTCACTTTATGCAAGATCATTAAAAACTTGATTTCTATATTATTTTTTTTTTTTTTTGATTCTAGATGGAAATATTCCTAATACCATTTGTACCTTGTATCACGTTTTGCGTAGCGTGATTATTTTATTCAATCAACCTCCTTTGAAAATTTACTAGTATGAAGAATTCTCATTAATTTCTTGCCAACCCTCGTTTTACTATTTCTTGATAAACCAATAATCATATTTCATTATTCAAAAGAAGGATAAAATTTATTTCTATAACCATGATATCTTGTTTTCAAACTCTTCGACTTTTATCATGGTTGCTCTTTTGCACCTCTCCACCATATGAAATTTCCATGAATTATCTTTTGTTTCCAAGCCAGTCAATTTTTCTTTTACTCATAAAATATTTGTGCATTCCATCCATTTTAAAATTTGAGTATCCTTCACTTTCATATAAATGCCCATGATCATATTGTTTCGCATTCACGAAAATTTTGCCACTAATCGAATCATCTTTCCATATGATTCATGTTAACCATGATCTTCTATTTAATCATCGTTGTTGAATTCTATGACCTATCATCTATAAGAACATTTCCTCACTTGACTACCAATCAATTTTATAATCCTTGATCCATGAGGAAAAATCTCAAGATTTTAATTCTTATCTATCCTACTAACTATCAATTTTCTAGTAGCAATTTGCTTCAAATTCGGAAATTATGCCTATTTTAAGATCTTAGTTTTGCTAACTAATGATCATTTGTAAGGTAAGTCTAATTGCTACTCTAAGCCTCCCTGCTTCATTTTGAATAAACCTATCCTATTGTCATCTTCTATTAAAAAAAAAAAAAAAAAGGAAATGAGAATATCATATCATCTCATTTCTTAACTTTCCTATCTTGTTCACCATTTGGTAAAATTGAAGGTATGACCATCTTCGAATACCTTCTTAAAGCATTTTGATGTTGTTTTTGTATGCCTAATTGTTTTGTCTAACTATCTTACCTTGTGGTACTAATCTCTTATTTTATTGATTCAATGTCCATCGATTTGATACCCATTGACACTATTGAATTGAGAACAATATCTTTCTTGACTTGTTTAACCTAGAGATCACTTAATCCATGTTGATGTGAATCTCTAGAATCAACCTTGATCTTTATATGATCCAATGAAAAATATTATCTTTCATGGTCCACCAAAACATAGAAACCTATGGCTCTATGTTATTTTGATTTTAGAAATTTCTTTGATCTTGTATATTCAAAGGTAATCATCTTGAAAACTTTGGAATAATTCCTTATACTATTCATGAATAAACCTTGTTGTCATGAATTGTTCACCATCCTTACTTGAACGTCAAGCCATTCTACCATTTATTACCAATTCGTTGATCATACTTTAATAATTATTGTGTCACATTGTTACACATGCCCATATTGTCATATGTTGCATTGATCATATATTTGGAATCCTTCATTATTTTATGAAATCCATATTGACTTGCTCAAAAATTTGTTTTAATCTTGTCCTAAAGAACTTACCTCGTAAACCTTGGAGTAGGTTCCTAAACCATCCTTGATGTTCCCACTAAGTAATTTTAGTTGCAAGGATTGGTTGCCATTCTTCTCGGATGACAAGTGTTGTGCTCATATATCCTTCAATGACCAATATGCCATTCGAGTCATTTAAAAACCAATCCTATTGACTTTACTTTATCTTTGTAAACTTATCCGTTTTCTCGAGGTCGAATTTCATTGGAACATTATCCTATTGATTTGACTTCCATTCTTTGGTAGGTCAAAATTCATAAAAAACATTCTTACGGTTTGAAAATTTCATGTTTCCTTGAACCTAAGAAATTTTCCCTTATTCATTTATTGGGACTCATGGCATTCAAAATTGTTCCATAATCAATCATATTGGTTTTGTTTCACCATTATAAATTCATTTGCTTACATGATCCTAAAACTCCATTGGATTACTAGCCTACCACTCTTGACTCCATTTTTCAATAGATTATTTCATCAAAACTTTCTTGTGATTTTGAAAATATCATAGTATCTTTGGTATAAGCATCCACTTAAATATTTCTCTTACTCTCGAACCTATTTTTGAAAGCCTTTATGCATTATGTTGAATAAAATAAAATTTTCTTCTTTGGTCATATAGGTGCTTGCTAACTTTCGATAAAAGTTAAAAAAAAATAATAAATAAATAAAATATGTAATGCTAATACTCATGGTGAGATCACACCAAAGACGAGGAACACTAATATGTGATTCGGGGTTTTCACCTAACATCGCCGTAGAAGATCAAGTATTTTCTCAAGATAGAGGAAAGGGACTTCATGAAGATATTTCAAAGACAAGAAAATAGCGACTACATCAAGGAGGAAGCAAGGAGAGTATAAGACGATGACTCATTGCTACAGAAATCTTGAAGATGAAGAAACTAATTTTATATGTTGTGCATTGCATTTCAAGTATTTTATGAATGATAAGTTAAAATTTATTTAAGGGGGTAGGACGTAAGATATATCTAACTCTACTAATATTTTGATCATACAGTACTAACCTCTTTTATGAGCCAAAAAAAAAAAAAATCTTTTGCAATTTTTGCAAACAAATGTTAACAAACCTTAAAGATTTCTTTTAAAGGATTCCTCTTCCTCAAGATACCAATGTTCGTCAAGCATGAAGGACATATACACTACAGTGGAGAACAACCTCAAGAAATCTACTATATTGAAGAATACATGAAGGTTGTTCCCTACGTATGGCATGCTGAAGACGAAGAACTAATAATGTCTTGACATTTAATCTCAAAACCATCCTCCACTAACTACACGGAGTAGGGATACGGCATAAGAAGAATTTTTAAAAAGTGACCATGTCAAAGAGGGAGACAAAACAAGAGCGTGAAGATCATCCTCACATATGGCGTATCAAAGATCGAAGAACGTTTCGACATTTTGGAATTAACTTCCGTAAAACATCCACACTAACACTTTGCGGAATCTCGAGGACGAGATTCTTTTTAAGGGGGGTGGAACTGTCACATCCCAAAAATTAGGAGCCTGAACTAGTGTAAATAAACCCTAAATAATGTTGGTTTATGTTTGAATTTTATATTTGAATTTTTCTGGAATTTCAAGTTCAGGCATGCATGGCATTTCATGTGCACAGGAATTTGTTAGATTTTCGTGGGAATATACTTAGCCAAAAATCTCGAAAAATTCACCATAGGTGAAGTTCACAGTGAAGTAATTTCTATGAATTTTTCAGAATTTTTGGAGAACGTTTAGGTAGGTAGAAAATTCGTGAACTTGTAGTCTGTTTGAAAAATTCGAAAAAACAGTAAATAGGTTATTTGGGCTCAGCCCATTTTTCAACAGTCGCGCCAGCCTACCTCGGCCTGCTTCAGCCCGGTCCAGCCTGCATCAGCCCGCGTCGGCCCGCTCCCTCCTTCCCCTTCCTCTGCTCATGAGCGCGACGCGCACCGCGTGTGCGCCGCGATGCGCGCTGCCGTCTTGTGCCGCTCGCCGCCTCGCCGCCACGTAGCATGCCGCCTTCCCGCGCCTTCCTCTCACCAGAGCGTCGCACCGTCTTCTGCGCCGCGCTGACTTCGCGCTAGAGACAAGACGGGAACGATCCGC